>SMSQ01019189.1:7131-23132 GCA_019453375.1 Ctenoplectra terminalis | reverse complement strand
TATCATTGAAATTCGTTTTTTAGAAAATCTAAAATTATTAAATTCCAGTATCATAAAAATCCATTCTAAACAAATTCAGAAATTATTGAATTCCAGTATCATGAAAATCCATTCCAAACAAATTCTCAAAGCGTACGATTCTGCTTCGAGTACACTATATCCTGTCATGCTTATTTAACTTAAGAAGCTGTTTTAAACCACTTATATTATCCACATCGAGATGTTTGTTATCTCCTACTCGAATAAAAGGCGACCAGGCCCGCAACAAAGCCTACAGTTTCAGCAGCTGTGATTCACAAGTTTGTTTTGCAATACCAGAACCACGTTCTGCACAATGTATCTGCTAACGACGTAACAAGAAGAGATCTCGAGTCCAGATTACACGTGTGAATTACAAAACGTGACTCTATCTACAAGGTAGAGCACGTAGAGTATGAGTTTCTACACGAGCTGTTCGACTTCTCCCTTACAAGCCGATCGAATTGCTCTCTTAGATCGTTGCATCGACCTTAGTGGTTGTAATTAGATCGTCGAACGCTACTTTGCAAGCTGCTTTACTGCTTAATCTACCAGTCAACTTCGTGATGGTTCGAAACAACTTGATCAACGTGCCGATATCAGTGTACAACGTTCTATAATGGTTAACACTTTCTGTTGGAAATCATATTTTGTTAAACCATTTGCATCACGATTTAAATTACAGAGACTCTCAATTATCACCGAAGCCGATACGATTGATCGTGTGTAGTTTATCAGAAAATTTATAACTCGTCTCCATTTAAATATCTGCTATTTATTAATATATTTTTACTGATATAAATATTAATAAATNAAACCACTTATATTATCCACATCGAGATGTTTGTTATCTCCTACTCGAATAAAAGGCGACCAGGCCCGCAACAAAGCCTACAGTTTCAGCAGCTGTGATTCACAAGTTTGTTTTGCAATACCAGAACCACGTTCTGCACAATGTATCTGCTAACGACGTAACAAGAAGAGATCTCGAGTCCAGATTACACGTGTGAATTACAAAACGTGACTCTATCTACAAGGTAGAGCACGTAGAGTATGAGTTTCTACACGAGCTGTTCGACTTCTCCCTTACAAGCCGATCGAATTGCTCTCTTAGATCGTTGCATCGACCTTAGTGGTTGTAATTAGATCGTCGAACGCTACTTTGCAAGCTGCTTTACTGCTTAATCTACCAGTCAACTTCGTGATGGTTCGAAACAACTTGATCAACGTGCCGATATCAGTGTACAACGTTCTATAATGGTTAACACTTTCTGTTGGAAATCATATTTTGTTAAACCATTTGCATCACGATTTAAATTACAGAGACTCTCAATTATCACCGAAGCCGATACGATTGATCGTGTGTAGTTTATCAGAAAATTTATAACTCGTCTCCATTTAAATATCTGCTATTTATTAATATATTTTTACTGATATAAATATTAATAAATTATTATTATTAATAAAATATATTAATAAAATATTATTAATATAAATAATATAATAATAAGTATACTATATAAGAATAAAAAAATAATATTTATCAGAGAATTTAGAACTCGTCTCGATTTAAATATTTGCTTTTTATTAATATATTTTTACTGATATAAATATTAATACACTATTATTATTAATAAAATATTATTGATATAAATAATATAATAATAAGTATATTATATAAAAATAAGAAAATAATATTTAACAGATAATTTATAACTCGTCTCGATTTAAATATTTGCTATTTATTAATTTATTTTTACTAATATAAATATTAATAAACTATTATTATTAATAAAATATATTAATAAAATATTATTAATATAAATAATATAATAATAAATATATTGTATAAAAATAATATAATATAATAAATAAAAAATAATATATTATTAATAAAGTTGCTTTATTAATATATTAATACTAACTGATTATAACGATATATCAGAGTACAAAGGATAACATATATTAATAAATATAAAATTCTTAGTGCAAATGTTTTTATTCAACGGTATGGTGTAATGTCACCGACGGTGGATTATTTCTCGTTCGGTGATGCAGAGAAGATATTACTCGCGGTATATTCCGATTCGTGATGCAAATGAGTTAAAAAAAATATATAATCGTGACATCTTGGTTCGAAGACCTGAATTATTTAATATTTTACTTTTCTTGTTCGTAATCGCGAGGCGAGTATGTTATCCTGTCATTTTTCCTTTTATTTTTTTTACTGAGTTATTAGGACGTATGTACACAACCGCTGATAAATTTTTCAACTTGATCAATTTCTAATGTTTCTTTACTGAAATATGTATATTAGTGACAATTTAATGACTAAAAGTAATATTTACTATCTTCTTAAGGAATCGACATATTGTTAATTGAAATTATCAATTGATAAAAATTTACCAATAGTGTATTAAAATGAAATACACGATTAGTTTTTAATTACATATTATTTAGTAACATATTGTTTAATTAATAAGTTAGCAATTAAATAACCCAAATATAAAGAACTTTTCAAATAAAACAATTCCATAAGGTTCGACACCTACAGACTTTAATTTCATTGTTATAGCATATTTGCTTAGTAATTTATTCACAACATTCAATTTAATCCTATTACAATATTCTGCTACACACAACCGTAACGATAACAATTAAACAACAAAATCATAAATTACATTCTGTAAGAAGATAAACAAGCGTCCGGATACTTTCGAGCGCTAGTGTACGTGCTGTGTAAATATTCAAGATCAAAGCGTACAGATATTCTGGAACCAATATTGCTAACACTTTCAAACGAAATTTGAATTATATTCTATTTAATCTGAATTTAAATTTAATTTTATCTTTGAGTTCGAATTTGAATTTAATTGCAATTTCAATTTCAACTCCACCGAAGGGAAATTAAAGTGATAAGAGGTGTAGTAGTATCAGTAGTTTCATTTATGACATTATGAATGTGGTATCCAAGTAACGTAAAATCAAACTAATTCTCACTCCTTCTAATTTTATCGTTCGACTCGGTTTTTATGACTATTAAAAACGAACCACGATGGCCACCGACTCTAGATAATAATTCATTACAACGATTACCGTAATGCACTACGAATCATAACAATACTCTTCCACAAATATTATAATCGCGTGGTTAGAAAACAATTTCCGGTTTCCCGAAAGAACGACGCACTTATCGAAACACCACTCGCCAATTCGAATTAATGCGGAAAGCGTCGAGCGTCTACTTCTCCATTCTCTCTGAATTGCTCTTGGAAGTTCTAAAGCTCGTAAGGGAAATCGGCGACCGCTCACGCTAAGCGGTTTCAACGCAAGAATCGATTCGATGTTGGTTTCGAACGAGGGGTAACGAGTCGAGATGTCAAGCATTGCACCGGTGAAAAGAAATGCATCGTCGCGAGTGGGCACTGTTCGTGAATTCAAAAGCGGTTCCAACAGAATCGGGAGCAAGAAGCCTTGATTTCAGCGTCTTTATTCCCGGTCCCGTGATAAACTTCGGTCCGATTAATCGTTTCAACGTTCCCTGGAGTGGCTCCATGACAGACGAACGAAAGCATAACGCGTGCAACCTTTTCGTCGCACAATGTGTATGCGCGTCGCAGCGTCGACCGTGTTTCGCGACGATTAACAGGTTGAGTGCCATGGGGGTCACCGGTGACCGGCACGCGACTTGGCTACAGCGCCATGGGGGCCACCGGTGACCGGCGATGCGACCAATAGTAAAATACATAATTTGAGTAAATATTGTGGGACATGTAAATTAAGTGGGATGTGTCTTTGGTAGATTTAGTAAAGTTTAATGCTTAACATACAATATAGTAATCCTACCGATGCTACTTTTAACCCTTTGCGGACGAATGTCGCCGCAGCGGCGACATTATAATTTGATTCCTAAGTCGAATTGTCGCCTCCACAGTGACAAACAAATAGGAGACGCCAATGCGAAGTTTCTTCGAACATTTGTCTGTTTTCTATTTTATTGTCTGCCCAATTTTTCAGATATTTAATTTATAATCTCGTTCCATATTGAAATTATCCTCCACCTGCCACGAATCAGAGTCGAAAGAGTGCTCGTCCGCAAAGGGTTAATACACTTTATATTTCTACTTTTAACTGTGAACTCTTCTTCTTAACTCTGACTCTGACTGACTAACACTTCTTGACTTTGTTGGATTCCGGGGTCACGGAGTCCAGTATACTTGTTTATAATTTATATTTTACAAAAGAAAGATTTATTCCGAACTTGTGGTGTGAGTAAGACTGCTGAGTTACTATTCGATTCTGAGTACGTTTATATTCTGATTAACTCTAGCTAAAAACTAGCGCACGATGCCTCGGTAGAGGTGCATCGGCGGGGATGGAGGACACGGATTGGTTACAAACAATTTTCGGAAGAGACGTTGGAGGTGGTGAACTGACTTCTAATTGGCAAATGACAAACAAAGAACTAACGAAAAACTACGCCTCCAAGTCAACGGTCATTCTCAAGTACTGCAAACCCTTGAGTGACGCGCGCGGAAAGTCCGTGTCCCCTGATACAATAGCCCAGCAGGTCATAAATTGGAAAGGCGCTCCGATACTGGTAGTCATTCGAAATTAGTTAAAACGGATTACAGAAACTGAAAAACAGATGTAAGCAATAGGCGCGGAAAGGTACTAGAATCTAAGTGCCCGATGGCCTTCCAACTTTATGACCGCTCGAATAATAAACCAAATGGCCTAGTCATCCAACAACTTCTTAACCGCTTCTTCTTAACTGACCTCGTCGCTAAACTCATTCACACTTTTATCATTCTCTCTGCTCATTCTTTCCTCTGTTCTCACATGCACCCTTTCTCCCTTGCGCTCTATCCCTTGCATCCATGGTCCAAACTCTCATCGTCACGTACACGGTTTTCCCAATCGCTTCGTTCACACGGTTCGATCGCTCGGTTCCAAACATTCTTCCCTCGCATCCCTTCAACCACTTGAAATCATTTTGTCCTCAGTCACACTTTCCCTAAACATACTGGAGCCGTCCCGTCGCGACGAGACGGCCACACGCACTTGAACAACTAGCATTCTAGGCCCAAACACTTTTCATTCGCACCTCTTTCCGTTTAGCCTAAACATTCGCTCGTCTCACACATTCTTTATTTTTAATATCCTACAATATCGATACTGATAAATTTTCAAATAATACCAGTTTACTATAATGGTTCGAAGAAATTAATGCCGTACGGAACATGGAAAAATAATTTTATTAGTACAAGGAAAATGTAGATATTATTTTGTTCGACATAATGTACATCGCATAATAAGAAATTCATGTTGGCGCCATAGGCAAACTACCTAAAATGCGCGTGGCACTCAACCTGTTAACCCTTTGTGTTGATTCCCACAGTGTTCGTGGAGTCGATTATATAGCATCAAAGATGCCAACACGATTTATAACAATAATATAAATACTATATTTAATTCAGTTAATATACGTTCACAGTAGTTCTGATCCAAATACAGTTCTAATGTTGATCTAAGTTCTAATGATAATACAGTTCTAGTTCAATGCTAATACAGTTCACCCACAGTTCTCAAACAGTTCTTGTACAATTCTCGTATAGTTCTCGTCTAGTTCTAATGCAATCGTACCAGTCACTTTCTTTAAATATTAGACACCCTTGTTAGGCGTGTCATCGCCAAGAGGGTGGGAGGCATGCTATGTCCAATCAGTCCAAAATTCTGGTGTCAAGAGAGGTGGTCAATGTCACGCCCTCAGAGTTCGTATGTCAGTCCCAAGTCAGGTAGGTGCAGATGTGACGGTGTCAGAAAGTCGCAACTAAAGTACACGTGCGTCAGTTCTTGGTGAGGATTTAGGGTACGGCACTTTGCTATTGAGCAGAAATCGACAAACACCGAAATATTCGCCAGTTTCTAGGTCGTAAACTAATAACATGCCAGATGTGAAAATGACCGTTCTCAAAAATAGCTAGAGTTCGTCCGTATCATAAATTAAGTCGTTCGCTGTCCTTAACACTTTGCGATCGACGGATTCCGCTTTTGGGAGTACCAGTAGGTCCGAGCAAATCTATCGTTTCGCAATTACTTTTCCGTACAGGATTTAAAGTCAATATATATGGATATTAACCGTTTGAGTGCGGGAGAATTTTCTTATGCATATGCTAAAAGTCCGGGATGAAATGCGTAGTATTTTTTGGGGGGAAACAATGAAAATGGTTATAATTAACACTAATTGTTATGTAACAAGTAATTTTCATCAACAACTGAGTTAACCCTTTGCGGTCCGAGCCACTTTCGACAGTTTTACTTAACTAGTTTGTAAGAGTCGCGACTACCTGCGGCGGGACGGCGCCAGTAGATGGGCCTCTCGAGTGTTAGTGCGAATGGATTTATGGTTGCGAGTGAGACTGATCCGGGTATGTTTGGAAAAGTGTGACCGTGGACGAATCTTGGGTGGTCGAAAGAATGTTAGCGAAGAGTGTCTGGGTTATGTCTAGCGTATGTTTGAAACCGAGAAACTGGGCCGTGGGAATGAAGCCTACGTGACTGCGTGATTGGAAGGGATGGATGCGAAGATTTTGAGTGCGAGTGAAAAAGGGATGTATGTGGAAAAAAGATAGAGCGATCGAGGGATGTGGATTTAAGCGAGCGAATGTTCGGGGCGCGAGAGATTTTGTCGTAAGAGTGCAGTAAGGAAAGAGAGTAGCGAGGAGAGACGTCTATTGATTAAGAGTATTATTGTTTAACTTCAGTTATTATTGTTATTGAATAAACCAAATAATTCCAACGCCACAGAGCTCGATTATTCTGACGAAGACTTCCGAAAGTGTTAGTGTCTTCCGTATATCTACAGTAATTATTAGTTAAAATATTTTCAAATCAAAGTGAAAAACTATAGTGAATCGTAATTTTTTCTCCAATAAGAGGACAAATTTCGGGCTATAGAGGGTTAACTAATTTTTCAAAAACAAGGAAAAACTATTTATTATAAAATACGTGTATCTTTAGCGAATTAAGAAATAAAAGTGAATCATTTTTATTTTAAATTTAGGTCACCATATTTTTTCTTTTAATTCTTCTGACTTATGTTATTTCTAAACTGAATTATACGAACAACAGAAGACTTATACGATTTTATTTTAACCCTCTATGGGACCCGTGTGACTTAAAAGTTAGAAACTGATGTATCTATATTTTAAAAAATTAATTTTCTTTAGTTATAACTCCCCTATTAAATTTGATTACTGTATTACTGCAGTGACACCAGGATTCATCTATAGCAATTATTGCTTTAACACTAGAACTACCGAACAAGTCAAAATGACTTGTTCATAATTTCTTACAGAAATTTTAGAAATTTACAATAATGAATTTTTGAGGATTTTCCGCAATTTTTTGTAAAAAATATGCACAAAGAATTGTTACCCTTATTACAGGTATTTTTCGAAATACCTATCGTTTTGATTTCTTTCGTACAAATAACTCTACTTTAATCGCTGGTAGTTCTAGTGTTAAGAATTTTCGAATCAAAGCGAAAAACTGTAAACAATCGTAATTTTTCCTCTGATAAGTACACAAAATTCGGGCTTTTTTTTCAATTTCCTTTTTTTTTTTTTATTAGTCAACAAAATTGTGATTGTAGTGAGTTAAACGAGCATTCTTTCGTGAATCGAGCGACCGATTCTTACGTTAATCGTTTAATTACGCGCGACTTCTTCCTTCTGTACGATTATGTCACGTCACGTTCGGCTTTACGCTCAAAGAGAAAGCATTTGCTGCTTGAGTGTTGCAAGACTGTTATTTCTTTCCTGTAATTCCTTCGTAATTATATGTGTTGAAACGTTTATGGGGTTTTGATAATTGCAGTGTTTTTCGACGGGACGAGGGTAATTTGTCTCTCTTAATTACGACGTTGTACCGAGTTAATAGCGCGTTCTTTGAGAAATGAAGACATCGCTTTTTAATTCTATCTTTTAAAACGTTAACCGGTACTTTACAGTACTCGTGACAAATATTAGAAACACGTTTCTCGCCAGAAATAAAATTGCAACAGTTCAAGTAAAACATTATATTTTTTCTCTTAAGCTTTCTTTAAAAAAAAAGAAAGAAAAAGAATCAAACACGGAAGAAGTAAATTTACAGCTATTTGAATTTCTTAATAAAAAAAGAAGAAGAAAAAAGAGTTCTATATTGAAGAAACATATAAGTTACAAATATTTCATTAGATATGTTATTAGATAAGCTCCATAAAAAAAATTACAATACTTAATTTTCCTCCAAAAAAACGCAAACGCTTGTCTTACTATTCAATCTAATATTTATGAGAAAAACACTGTTAATAAATAAATAACAATAAATAATAATGTACCGCGAATAGCGTGTACACCCTGTATATGAAAAAGCTTGAAAGATGTTTAAAAAAAAAAAAAATTCTATATTGCATACTAAATTATAACGGTACGGCTACTTTTTACGTTTATGTAATACACGTTGAAGAAGGAAGGAAGTAGCAGAAGTACTTCTTGGTTAGACTCCTAATACTTTTACTTATCGCCTCGAGGGCCATTCAAAAGGCACTTTAAAGGGAAACCGTAGCATTAATCAACGTATTACTTTCGTTTATAATCATAGAGCGTGCTGTAAAAAATGAAACGACAGTCTGAATTAAGTATATACCAGGATGAAACTAAGATTGCCGATTACGTTAACGGACACCCATGAGCCACTACCGGTTACGATTTATCGGCGATCTTTAATACCGGAAAGTTGTAACGTTAAAATAAAAAATATATAGTTATTCTCTGTTGAAACGAAGGTCTATTTATGTTTCTAAATAAAGGAATCTTTGTTACAAGACACTAATTACAGTTGATATTGAGAAAATAAATAAGACATTTAAATTTTCTCAACGATGTAGTTGTACGTGTTTTAGTTTTATATATAATTAATTGCATACTATGTTTTACATTTTTTATAAGGGAAAATGTAACTAAAGATTTGTTAGATAATGATTAAATTGATTGACAAAAAAGAAATTAAATGTTGGGAAAATAAATTTTCTTAGATGTTTCATATCAAATTAGAAGATGTCATTTTTCTTTTTTTATTTATCATTTTTCTGGTTTTAATGTCGCATCGACAGCTTGGTTATTAGCGATGAGTGTAACTTACGATTGGTTTGTTAGATTTCATAGTATAAACGAATATTTTTTAAATAATTAAGGGTAGCATTAAAGTAGTCTTTGGATATTCTAGCTGTGTTTGCTTGAAGCTTGTGTTTTTGTTTAAGATATATTTTATTCGTTATCGAATCATTATTTAATTTTGAAAATAAATTTGCGGATATTAGAGTTATTCTTATTTATTAATACTAAAACTACCGAGGATTAAAGCATACCTACTTGTATCAAAGAAATTACGGTAATAGTTATTTGAAAAAAATGCATAATGCAAGAGAAACAAATGTTTAACAATATATTTTACAGAAAATCACGAAAACTATGCAGAAATGCAGCGTTAAAAATTTATAGAATTTCTATGAGAAATTACGAATCGGTCATCAGCAATTTTAGTGTTAAATCATAATTTACATGTTAAATCATTATCTCTATTTATTAAATCATTATTTAATTTTCAAAATAAATTTGTGGATACTAGAGTTACTCTTATTTATTAAATTATTATTTAATATTTAAAATAAATTTGGGAATATTAGAGTTACCCTTATTTATTAAATCATTATTTAATTTTCAAAATAAATTTGGGGATATTAGTCACTTTTATTTAATAAATCATTATTTAATTTTTTAAATAAATTTGTGAACATTAGAGTTAGTGTTATTTCATGATAGTAACATCTTCAAGTGGAATATAGGAAACGAATGAATGAAATAGAAAATTTCAGTAGATATACATTAATCTTTGTGAAACGATCGATGGGGATTTACCGTCTTGTAGATCGATATCTAAATGACGGAGTAATATGCCTCTTAATGACACTTAAAAAAACCTGTACAATAAATGGTAGTCATTCGAAATAGCAATAATGGAATACAAAATATATTCATTTTTATGTTCGATCAAGCGATTAAGAAACATAATAAAAAAGTGTAATAAAACGCGGAAAATAACTTTCACGTCTCTAAAAACTATCTTAAGAAGCTTTAACTGCAATATTACGTAACTTAAAACTCATAAGCTTGTTCCAGTCACGAGAATTGTATTATTAAGAATATTCATTAAAAATTGTTGTACCATCATTTCGAGTAACTTATTGTTATCTGCAACAAAATTCTAAATAAAATTACGATTCGTTATTTACTTCATTTTGAGAAATTGTCTATTTCTCAAGTATACAGCTGCTAAACTATAAGAACAAAAAGTTTATTTTAAATAAAATCCAACGTACAGTATCATTCTATTTTTATCAACAATAAATAAGATAAGTTTCTTGTTTGTCGAACGTATCGATGATTAATGCAGTTAAGACAAATAATTAACAAGATAACACTACACGGAAATCAACTTCATACTTTTTTATTTTTCTTTCTTAAGGTCTCATTCCTTGCATTTCAGACTGCATTTTTTCTACTTTATCTATGATACACTTCAAAATTTATATCTACTTTTTTTTTTTTTAAACACACATCAGAAAGATAAGAAAGTATTACGTTTACACTTAGTACTTAATCCCGTTATATTTAACACATTGCATGCGGGTATAATTTTCCGGGGACTCACGCGTGTAGCGGCCGTTTTTTCGTAAATTTCGCGGGAGTTTGATCATTCAGTAAAATCGCGATAAATCGATACTGCTTCATTTTTCTCAACGAAACTTTTTTTTTTACTTTACACTTAAACCTATGCTCCATGATTATTAAAAAAAAAAAAAACACCATACATACAACGCCCATCATATTTATACGATACCGGCTTTTCAACACAAATCTACTAAATACGTACAGATCTACAAATGTATACAAAAATATACAAATCTACTTTTACGTGACCCGCGCTCCAGTGACAGACTGCGAAAAACGTAAAAGTACGTTGCCCGCATGCCAAGTGTTAAAATCCTAATATATTTAATTAAAAACATTCTTTTTTAATGAAACTATTAGAGTGTTCCAGAAATTATTACACCGTTCTAACAACGCTATTTTGAATTATTTTTAAACCGTCTGCTGAAATAAAATTAGTCGATGCGCCGTTTGAAAGACTTTTGCACACCGATTACGATGCTATATTGTATAATTATTTACTCGTTTCGTCAAAATAAACTAAATTCTTGGAACACATAATAGTCGACTGCCACGCAATTATATAAGAAAATCTCCGTTAGGCCACGCGCGCTTATCGTTCGTTTCTAATTGTAGCGCAATAATAAGTACGCTTACAACGAAACGTTTTCGGGACACGCGTTTAGTTGAAAATCTTTCTTCGAGAACCAAGTATCTAAGAAAGCGTGTGAGATTTGAAAATTATTTCTTCCTTTTCAAATATTTTTAATGGCGAATAGTTAATATTTTTGCCCTAATTTTTTTCGATGTCAAAGAGAAAAATAAAATTACAGTTGTAGACGCTTCGATCGTTTACAAGACTGCAACAAAAAAAAGACATAAATATCAGAAAATTTAGAGAACTGTTAGCTCTGATATTATTAGGACCGACTGATAATGTAAATAAATCTTAAGGACAACGGAGTCGGCATAATATTGCCGTCCGAAAAAATGCTTCTGGACAAAGCGTTAGAAGGGCTTGCGAATTATGCTATTCAAATAAAAAAATCCATACGAACCGATCAAAGGCACGACAAAATATAAAAAAGACAATAACGTTATGCCCAGATTGTCCTGGTCAACCCCAACTTTGTACAGACTGTTTTAAAGCATTCCATTGCAAATCATTTTTTTAATAAATATTTTATAACAATTCAATAGTCTCATATTCTATGAAATACTTTCAAAATACCTACTAATTTACCTCGTAAGCGCTCAAATAAGCGATAAGGCCTAATCAGAATTTTTCTCATCGCCCAAATACGGGTGACGCGGCGGTCAACGTGTTAAGCGAAAGCAATTTTTTCAAACACCTGTTACTTTATTCTTAACACATTGACGACCGCTGTCACGTTCCTGTGACTTTGCACAGCTATTTTCTGGAAATGGTTTCTTGCGGTCATTTCGATGATTGAATATTAATACATACCGATGCTATTTTTAAAGAAACATTAAAAATAGTGTAACAGTGATCTTAACTCTTTTCTTATTAACCACTTGCGCTATAAAGACGTGCCACGCACGTCGAGATGCTTTTGTTCCAAAGTCGCCAACGACGTGTATACCACGTCGATAAGCATTTGTCGAGGAAACAAAATCGACGTGTCCGTCACGTCGGCTAACAGTTAGATCGTTTATTATTCGAGCTACAGTTCCAGAATGCACGACATCGCGTACCATACAGAAGTAGATTATTAATTAACAGGTTGACTGCCACGCGCATTTTAGGTAGTTTGCTCATGGCGCCAACATAAATTTCTTATTATGCGATGTACATTATGTTGAACAAAATAATATCTACATTTTCCTTGTACTAATAAAATTATTTTTCCATGTTCCGTACGGCATTAATTTCTTCGAACCGTTATAGTAAAGTGGTATTATTTGAAAATTTATCAGTATCGATATTTACTCTAATTATGTATTTTACTATTGGTCGCATCACCGGTCACCGGTGGCCCCCACGGCGCTGTAGCCAAGTCGAGTGCCGGTCACCGGTGACCCCCATGGCACTCAACCTGTTAATAAAATGTTATTGTTGTTGTGAATATTCGTAAGACCCTACCAACGCGCTAAGACACTGCTTAAAGGTTTGAGCTTGCAGACGCGGTACGGCGTCAATGTAACGCCTCACCGCATGTTATATTGTAGAGCGCGGCATGGCAACCGAAAGTTAAATTGTAGCGCAAGTGGTTAATAATTATGCTAGGAACGATGGTGTAAATATTGCCGCCGCTGATCTAAAGGCGATGCGAAAAATGTGCGGCCGTCAAAGTGTTAAAAATATATATTGCAGTCTAAACGCTCGTAGAGGAAAGCTTGAAATTTTCACAAGTTTGAGTATTCCTGCGAACCTCAACACGTTTATTATACTCGATGCGAGCATTGCATGTTCACTGTTAATAAATATTCATACAATATTTTGCCGTCTCGCTTATGAAATGCAAATACGGGTATCTACGTAACAAATTTGAATTTATTCAAACGATACTCGATATTTAACGACAAACACGATGATCGCTTTAATCGTTGCATCAACAGATAACTCCTCGAGCTACTGTTTTTTCAGTAGCTATACATGTTGGCAACATGCGTTCATAAGCGAATGACTTACACGCGGAAGTCTTAACAATAGCATAGAATACTTTTTTTTTTGGTTAATTAATTTGATATCTAGGTAACTTTCTTTACTTTCTTCTTTTCCTACATTCCTTAACTTCCTTAGTGCCGATATAATGCTACCATGGATAAATATGATAAATAAATATGAATAGATACAATGGTGCAATAATAATGATATAAAGTGAAAGTTAATAAATATAGATTACGTGGGTATGTGTGATGAGAATATGTGTTAACACATTGAGAACGGATGACGAAATAGGTTTTTCTATATATTTTTCAAAATTGGGAAACTTTATTAACGAAAGGAAAACTTGATTTGGAGATATTAGAGTTACTCTTATTTATTGAATCGTTATTTAATTTTCAAAATAAATTTGGGGATACTAGAGTTACTCTTATTTATTAAATCATTATTTAACTTTTAAAATAAATTTTGGGGATACTAGAGTTACTCTTATTTATTAAATCATTATTTAACTTTTAAAATAAATTTTGGGGATACTAGAGTTACTCTTATTTATTAAATCATTATTTAACTTTTAAAATAAATTTCGGGATACTAGAATTACTCTTATTTATTGAATCGTTATTTAATTTTCAAAATAAATTTGGAGATATTAGAGTCACTCTTATTTATTAAATCATTATGTAACTTTTAAAATAAATTTTGGGGATACTAGAATTACTCTTATTTATTGAATCGTTATTTAATTTTCAAAATAAATTTGGGGATATTAGAGTTACTTTTATTTATTAATACTAAAACTACCGAGGATTAAAGCATACCTATTTGTATCTATATATTTCTTAAAATTGGGAAACTTTATTTAAGATTAAAAATGTATTTTCTTAAATATTTCTCTTATTTTAATTTCTTTGGTATAAATAAGTATACTTCGATCGTCGGTGGTTCTAATGTTAAAAGCCCAAAATTGTCCAGAATGCAGGTAATATGAATAAATATAGATACAAAATATCAAAATTTACATTTTTATAATACCTGCTAAGCGAAATAATTTTTCCACCACAGATTCTATTTTCCTTTACTATATTCTCAAGAATACTTCAATCGTCGGTAGTTCAACTGCTAAAAGCCCAAGTAATATAAATAAATATAAATACAAAATATCCAAATTTATATTTTTAAAATATCTGACAAGCGAAATCATTTTTCCACTACAGATTCTACTTTCCTTTCCTATATTCTCAAGAATACTTCAATCGTCGGTAGTTCAACTGGTAAAAAACCAAATAATATAAGTAAATGTAAATACAAGATATCTAAATTTACATTTTTATAACACCTGACAAGCGAAATAATTTTTCCTCCACAAATTCTACTTTCCTTTACCATACTCTCAAGAATACTTAAATCGTCGGTAGTTCTACTGCTAAAAGCGCAAAATTGTGCACAATGCAGGTAATATAAATAAACATGAATACAAAATATTCAAATTTACATCTTTAAAATACCTGATAAGTGAAATCATTTTTCCAACACAGATTCTACTTTCATTTGCTATATTCTCAAGAATACTTCAATCGTCGGTAGTTCTACTGCTAAAAGCGTAAATTGCGCAGAATGCAGGTAATATAAATAAATATAGACACAAAATATCCAAATTTACATTTTTATAACACCTAACAAGCGAAATAATTTTTCCACCACAGATTCTACTTTCCTTTACTATATTCTCAAGAATACTTCAATCGTCGTTAACTCAACTGCTAAAATCCCAAGTAAAATAAGTAAATATAAATACAAAATATCCAAACATACATTTTTCTAACACCTGACAAACGAAATAATGTTTCTACCACAGATTCTACTTTCGTTTACTATATTCCCAACAAAACGAATTTCCATAAGAATCCCCGATTTACCCTTAGCATTAGGAACGATCAAAAATACAGATCAAAATTGCGGAGCCCGAAACAGTAGCCGTAAACTCACAAAACTATCTAGCTAAAGCTACCGAACGTAAAATCTCCCATTATCTTTGGCCAATTCTCGATTTGTGCAAATTCGCCGGGCAAGCATAAAATCGGTAATCACGGAGAATTCGGTATTGAAGCTCGTCGACGCTTCCGACGTAACAGGATCGATTATAATTAACGGCGCAGCAGTGCTCGGCGTTTATTCCCGCGTTAAAACGCGCCGCCCACGGCGAGAGCGATGTTTCGCGATATTATGTACGATTATCGCGAACGAGCGTGTTCTGTGGCTGGTTCGAACAATAAACCTTCGCGGGGACTCACTCCCTAAGGCTGTTCCCTTTCTTCTATATTGTACACGTGTACAGGGTGTCCCAAACACCAAAGGAACCGAAAATGGGGGATTCCTGAGACGATTTCGAGCAACTTTTTCCTTTGCCAAAATGTCAAGTTCGATGTTAACCCTCTATGGCCCAAATTTTGTCTTTTTATTAGAGAAAAAATTACGATTCATTATAGTTTTTCACTTTGATTAGAAAATGTTTTAACTAATAATTATTGTAGATTGATCGTGGTGTCACTGCAGTAATACAGTAATCAAATTGAATAGTGCAGTGATAACTAAAGAAA
>SMSQ01019188.1:9404-20914 GCA_019453375.1 Ctenoplectra terminalis | reverse complement strand
TCTTTCTTTGAGTTGTTGAATTCGTAACTAATACTCTGTCTAATCGATTGAAATCGCTTTAATGTGACCCTAATAATTAAAATAAAAAATTCGAATATAGATGATAGAAAAAATTCGATATAAAATATTGAAAAAAATATTGTCTTTGTATTTTACCGAACCTAGAAATTTGTAAACGAAGCGTAGACACTGTGAGGTAAAGTCAGGAGAAATTGTATTACACGATAGTTTGCGCAGTTTTAACTAAGGTAGAAGAGGTGAGATGCGAGCGTAATATTGTAAAGCAAGTTTTCTGCTTGTTTTGTCGAAAGTAGATAATTGAGTTGTACGTTTCTTGTATTTTCACAAGGAATGTTTCACTCCAAATAATTACAAATAAAGTACTTTGATTGTACTAGGTTAGTTATTTGATTTAATTAGTTATTCATGTAGTTTTGAGTCACTGAGAAAATTTCCCTGTCAACTAAGTTGGTGCGTAATCTTTTTTTATCCAGTGAAGACAATTTGCATGAACGCTGGTTAAGATTTTATGCAGAACTTTTATTTGTATTCAAGGAGGGTAAGGAGCCCAAATTTTGACCTCCGAAAGCTTTTTTGACATTTATTCAAGTGCATATCAATTTTTTAATGCGAAAAATGTGAACATGTATAATTATCTTGAAAGCTCGGTACTGAAGATTTATAATCAATGTTTTATAAAAGTTCATATAAACAAAATATAAAGTATAGATTAAAGGCACCGAATGTGAGACATATGCCTAATATGAGACTACTGTTAACGTGGAAACGATTGTTTCAGTAAAACGCCACTAATTGTAAGTTCGTGTTTTCTCGTCGTAAGTTCTTACAGTCATTTACAAGGAAGGTTTGTATAATATTAAACATAAATTATTTGATCATATTCTTTATCAGATTCGAGTCTTAGTATTATCAACTACTTCTATTATCGTTTACATGCAACATTACCGAACCGTTCTCAACATTACTAAACGGTTCTTTTTTCGATCCTAGAATGTTTCTAACGTGAGACCATAAGCCGTTCCTTAATACGAGACATTTATGTTGGGGTTTCATAATGGAAACACATTTTCGAAGTATTCTTTGCATACTGTTGGAACGTTTTTCGTTATAATTTTCATTTCTTAAACGATGCTATTAATAAAACGCAAGAACTGGAATAAAGTTCTGAAAAGCTGTTCGCAAAGCACCCATCAATACCGTGGGGATACTGATACTGCCTTTATGTATCCAAATTGTCTTAAAAAGGCAAAAAAATAAATAGTTTCTTAATTTTAGGCGATAATTTTAACTTTTAATATTAATTTTAAGGATAGTCTTATAACAGGAGCACTTTTTTAAAACCGTTAATTTTACACTCTTTTATATTTGCTATGTTTTTATATTAATTAGAGGTATTTATGAAAATCATTTTTTTTTTAAGTATGCAAAAAAATAAATGACGAATGCAGAAGTACAACAATTTTTATCATTTTCACTTTCCATTATCTGATATTTAATCAAACATAAATGGGGTCTTATATTCAGTGTCTTTGGTCTACTATATGTACAAGGATACGTTTTTCAGTTGTTAGGAAATGTGTTCCAATTTTTTCTTTTTTTCTATTTTTTTTATACGGGCGTTTAATGTCGCATCGACATCTAGATCATTAGCGATAAGTGATTCTGTAAAGGTTCGTTTAAATTTTGTTGAATATTTATTTGTAAAATAAATTCAACAGAGTTTTGACTAAGTATATTTATTAATATCTATTGATGATGTGTTACAAAAATGACCTGGAATGGTGTTATTAGCTTGAAGGAAAAAATCGAACTGACGAAAAGGCAAAGGAAAAGCCAGACACTCGCTGAGTGCCATAAACCAATACCTGACCCTTGCAAGGAAGGGGACCGCAACAGTATACGCGACTATTTCTAAAACATTAAAAATATATGTATACTATACTATATAATAACGCTTATTTTTAACAATTTTTTATGCGATTCTGTGAGGTTAGCGCTCTGCCTGGTTCAATTCTATATATTCGCCTTTGAAATTCAAATTTTCTACAATCGAACAGGAGATGGTGGGTGGTTATGATTTTAGAGCAGCTGTTGAAAAAAATGGCTCCTTACCTGCTCTTTGTGTTTTAAAAAAATGTTTTTTTTTTAATATATATGTACATGTACTATGTTAGAAAGACATACTTGAGTAAGAACCCGTATGATAATTGTCGGTAACCGTGAGCGCTACTGTAGATGCGTATATGTATTTACACGTATACTGCACGTATTGAATTTGTAAGTTTTGTAGTGGACTAAGGGTGTCAGGATTACTAAATAAATGGGTATAGACTAAATTAAACAAAACAAGAGATAGATATATTTGGAAAGAAAGAAATACTAAAATGGCAAAATAATCTTAAGGGCTAATAGGTCATGCACGTTCGACGGTTTCTAAGCGACTCTGCCTCGTGGCCCGACTTTCCAACGGAAGTCGGGCTTCGCTTGTTTTTAATAGCGCGCGCGGTCCTCCTATATTGATGCACTATAATATTGATGCACTATAGTTTAAATAACGAAAAAATGAAACGTGCTACTTTTTGTCTAAAATATGCTATTTATAATAACTGCGAATATATTTTTATTTTGCAGATTGTCGATAGAAAAATATTTTCTGTGGTCGTTTTTAGAATGAAAACGATTGAAGTGGTTGCTATTAATTGAATGCTTCGAGTTTTTGAAGCATTACACAGATATCAAATACCAAAATCTTCGATTATTTTCATTACAGCTAACGGTGCAAAAAAAGTATTGCGTTTGACGTATAGTTAAATAACACTATTAGTTAAATAAAGTTTTAATTATGTATAGCTACATAGGTTTACCAATACATTTTACATAACATTATGTATTTCTTCGTACAAAATGGTAGATATTTTTCACAACAAATAGATAAACAAATTCTCCCTATCCTATTTTTTAATCAATTATTAATCAAATCTCGTAACAACAGAAATTTTTCATATGCTTCAAACGTTACAAATCTTTCAACATTTGTCATAAATTTTGTGATTAATATATAATTGATGTAATAAATAAAATATTCGTAGGAATTCATACTTTTGTTTAAAAAAGTATTGAATTATTTCGGGGAAAAATGTGAATATTGTGAGGTTTGTAGTTTGTCTAACAATGCTTTATTTCTGATACTACGGGTAATTATAACGTTTGGAAACTTCCGCTTTGAGCTTGTATATCGCGTACGGACATCCGTCAAACGAATGAAATCGGCACGTGGCCGTGGTTTCCTCGATTTCGGAAAGCCTGACTGTACACACGTGGCACTTGTGTAGGTACTTGTTTTTCTTCGCCGCGATTGATTTCTTATCATAAGGTATTATTCCGCACAAAATTCAGTTCCAAAATCGTGGGATCGAAAGCAATTGATTTTTTAGGTTGTTCTTTGAACGTTTATACATGCAGCGCATACAAAAATTCGATTGGTCCACTAACGACAGAATTATTTAAGATGATCACGATACGCAGTTTACCCTCTATAATAGATAATTACTTTTACGTTTGTTTACATGCTAGAAACTATAGGAGATTTTCTGTATAGATTTTTAACACTAGAACTACCGACGATTAAAGCATACTTATTTCTACCGAAAAAATCATAATGAAAGGTATATAAAAAAATACGCAGTGCAAGGGAAACAAAGCTTTGTCTACATTTTTAACAGAAGATCACGGAAAATTGGCTGCGACATGCCATGGTTAATTTATAAAGTTTCTGTAAAAAATTACGAATGGGTCATTTTGACCACTTTGGTAGTTCTAGTGTTAAATTCCTTCATGTTTATCGTACTAAAGAGATGAAGCGATCGGTGTTGATGCTACGATGAATCGTGCGATGAAATAGGAAAAAAAAACATACTTTATTCAGTTATTGTTAATGTTATGTTATACGATAGTTAATATTTATGTTTCAGTAATAGCTGAAGTTGATAATTTGCAGTCGTTATAGAAAAAAAAAGTGTGATACAGGAAAGTTTTCAAGGTAGGTGTGCATTACATAGATCATCTGTCGATTGTAAGGATTTGTCTCGAGCATTGAAAAAGGCCTTCATCGTGGGTTACATGCATACACATCAGTCTATACTGTAGTTGCTCAATTATACGCTCTATTTTAAAAATTGTTCCGTATCGTTAACGGTAAAAACTATAATAAGGTATTTTGTTCTGCAAATCGATTTTATTACATTTATAATTGAATTGATACGTAAAAGACTCTATTTATATTAGAGGAGATGGACTAAATACTAAGTTAACTGAAGCATTGCGTTACGTTAGATCAAGAATACCTAAACCTATCAAGAATAAACTAAAATTATAATTTGTTATTTTTATGCGTTGTGTTGTAATATATCTTAAGAATCTTCATTAGGTGTGAAAATAAATCCTGAAATAAAAGTGATAACCCATATGTAGACTATCGTCGATTCTGAGCGTTAAGTTTTTTTTTTATCCTAAAGGACAGTACGGGAAGCGTGTTAAAATGCGTATTTAGAGAAATACTTTAGAGGTTTAACTTTTGCTTGAAGTAAGACATTGGAATATCACTTATGGCAAAAAATTATAAATTATCAAGCTTTCCAAAGGGTATCGGTATCGGATATTAAACTACATTTATGTTTGATTAAATATCAACGAATAGAAAAAGAAAAAGTTAAAAGTTTTTGTGCTACTATATTTGCCATTTATTTTTGCACACTGCAGAAAATTCATAGATACTATTATTTATTATGAAATAGAGAAAATGTAAAGCAGTACAAAATTAACGGTTTTAAAAAGCTACTCCTAATATGAAATTCTGCTTAAAATAAAAATTGAAAGTTAAAATTATCGTTTTTTTTTTTGGTATGATTAAACTATAATTGTTTTCATAAATAAGATTAAAAAATGATTTAATTTTTGCGTTTTATCGATGGCGTTATCTAAGAAGTGAAAACTGTAACAGAAACTATAATGACAGTATGCAAACGATAGTTCGAAAATGTGTTCCCATTATTAGACCCCAACACAAGTAGCTCATATTAAAAACGGAGTAGGATCTCATATTGGGAACACAATATCAAATATTCGATATCGGTACTCTATACAATATCATGCAATTTCAATTTTTTAAATATAATTTTTACGTATTTTTCTGATTTTCATAGATCCAAAAAATTGATAAAAATTGCGATATGAAAAAAAAATATATTGTTGAATTTTTATAAAAATTGTACAAGGAGCTTATTTTATGCTGTTTAAAATAGTTCAAACCATACCATGGGGAAACTTCTCGTTTTTAAGCTACAATATTAGGAATAAATACAAGTTCAATCTCGCAGTAGAGTATTTCATCCAGATAATATGTCTTGGGCACAGAACAATGTTTTAATTTTGCTCTCTCTTTGATAATTGAAAGAAAAATTAAAGCTTGGAATCGATGACGCTGTTATTCATCAACTAATGTGAACAATTTGAAAGAAATTGACCTCGGATAGTACCATATGTACCCGATGTGAAGTGGATCCTTCCATAAAATTACTACTTTTAAAGCTTTAGAATGTCTTTCTAAAGAAAAGTTTATAAACAAGTAATAATTGTAACTTATTAATAGAACATTCGATGTCTTTGTGCGTAATTTATAATCAGCGTATAAAAAGGGAGAAAGAGAAAGAGAAGGAGAGAGAGAGAGAGAGAGAGAGAGAGAGAGGAGAGAGAGAAAAGCTGTTGTTACATATAAACGTTAGATGCAGTCTCGTCTCGATTATTCACGCGTATGTGTAGCAATAAATATATCGGTATATAAACTTTATAGTTAAATGATAAATTAAAAGACAATAACAATAGGTTTGTTGAATTTAAATTCCAAAACATAAAGAACGTGCAAACCTTTAAAGTATGTTATTTTATTCTGATTTTATATTTTATTTAATCAGCTTTACAGAAATTATTAAAATCACTCTAATTGTTCTGATTTGCTTGTATAGCGAATGTAACGCGTTTCTTACGTGGACTTGTGATTATATTGTTTTATCATTTATAACAATAATGTATTCGTTTACGTAATTAATAAAGCTTTCGCGGACGAAGGATTGGTGAATTAGAAGATGAAAATTCAATTTCCTGCTTTGACGCTTGCCATAGTCGGATTTTCGTCACCAAGTAGGAACCAGAGTAGTTTCCTTATTACGGGGGTTTCGTAATTTTACAGGAAGTCGAGCAAGGACGCGTAGCAGGCGGCCTTATGCAAAGCGGAGATTAAGCGAGCATAAGCGTATCGAAACAACGCGGAAGGCGTATAATTGAACGCAACTAACGTGGTTTACTTGCATGTCGATCTATAAATAAGAGCAGCTAGCATAAGCTTTGCTTTATTAATTCAAGCTTTCTCGTTTCTTTCGTAGTTGCTCGGTTTTCCTTTTTATGTCTTATGGCGTTTATAAAACATAGAATGAAACATCTTTTAGCTTATCGTGATAGCAGTTTTAGTATCCACCTTAGTACGTTAAGAACTTATGCGTTTGACGGTTATGATTTCAACTAACATCGTAGCTTGAAAATTTGGATTTAGGCGTCCTTTGACTATTCTAAAATAGCAAGCACTGCTAATAGTTTTATGTTTTAATTTTAACTTCTCGTTTAAAAATTTCAAAAGGTAATAAGTCAGAACATATTGGTTATGAGTGCGTCTATCTATGTATATGACATTCTTAGTTGCACAGTTTGTCAACCAAGATTTAATTATTTAAATCACGGCAAGAAATTTGTTTACAAAATATTAGGTTGGTGCATATGAAATGCCGGATTTTGATTACATGTAAATATTTGTATTCCTGTTTCCACCGTATGATTGTTTATGAGACAACCTTTTATACAGTTCGGTTATCTATTATCAGAGTCACATTATGTTTGAAACACTTTTTCCTAAATTATGTATTTTAGCCACTTTTTAAACATTTATTCCAAGTATAAATTTTGTTGATATTCGTATAATTTTCTTATACGAACACAAATTTGACGATAATGCTGCAAGAATATTGTGAACAAGAGGAAAACTGAGCGTTAATTCGCAAAATTCCGTTTTAGAAATTTCTCTGTAAAATGAGTAACGTGGTAGACCAGAAGCGTCAGTGGATAACGATGTATTGAAAACACCGATGGAAAATAATTCGCGTCGAACATGAAAAGAACTTGCTCTAACAATGAATATTAATCATTCCATGGTATTGCATCACATTTTGAAAATTGGTAAGGTCAAAAAATGACACGAGGTTACTGTTATTTGCTAAGAAAATCTGACATTTCATATGCACCAACTTAATATAACTAGTATAATAAGTCTGGATATACACAATCCCTTGTAAGAAATTATTAAGTATTATAATACTGTATATTAGCTTTTTAGATTATTGCCTTAAGTTTAAATACTATAAAACTTATGAATTATATATAATATACAATATAGTATGTTTTCTCCAATTTTCAATATGAAACGTACTGCACACTTTTATACCGTAAAATGCAGTAAAGTAAGCTAAACTTATTCAATTTCACTCCGAGACCTTCTACGAGGTTTGCTCTAAGTAAGGATAAACTTTAGTATACAATATGAATTGTTTATTATTATATTACAAAAATGGACCGAAGTTTTAAAATGAAAGTTTAAAATTGGTTCAATTTTAGTACATATCTTCATACTACAATATTTCGCATAAAATATTCTTTTAATTAAATCAACCGATATTTCTGAACAGGGCCAAGTATATGGTGAAGTTCATTTTTTGTTCGCAATAAAATAGTAACGAAAATTTTTAATCCTTGTCTATTATGTTACAATTGATAAATGTTTTATTGAAATCGCGTTATATAATTACTTGCGACGAAAGTAAATTATTTTTCCTTATAACTAATCTCTACAATGACGTACACTACAGATAAACTAATCTTTTTATCTATTATGTTTTGCTTTGTACACATGTCGAATTGTTCGTTAAATTTTTGATTAATTCAAGGTTAACAATGTAGGTATTAATATTTGCATTCTGCAATTTTCACAAAATTTAATTAGAACAAATAACGTAAACAGTTAATTAAAATCGTTAAAACCTTAACCTTCTAGTTGACAAAAAATATTCGTTTACAATGTTAAAAAGATAAATATCACAAAACGTATTAACTTTTAATGTATCGAATGAATCATTTCAGTTTTAATATAGTCCGTACAACATACGAAGATACATGTATGCATACATATGCACATCTATGTACATATATTCACAACACTTCGGTTCTTTTCGAATCTATTTTTCACCCTCTCCGCTCTCAATCACATTTCACCCTATGTGTCGGTGAATCTAGGTTGTCGGTACATTGGCTACCGTCTCGTATACGTATATCTATGCATATTCATCTCTAAACTCTGTAACGCGGACGTTCTCTATCAAAAAAGAATAACAAATAGTTGCCAGTTACTTGATACCCAAATTTTAGGAATTATTGTAAGAATCGTTCTTTGTTCTAACATGACAACCCCTAATACGCTTCCATGGATACAATTCATCGTAATATAATTAGTAACCCATTATAATTCCTAGCATTCTTCAATGATTTTATACTTTTTTGAGTTTATACTTTCTTCTCTATTTTGTATTACTCTGCATAATTTATCTTTCACTTCATTTACAAAGAATATATCAATTCGCATCTTATGAGTATGCAGAACGATTTCGGTTATTGTAAGTTATTGAAGATGACAAACTAATAACTTTTAATAATTTTATCAAGCAATGTTGATCTTTTTTCTACATTCATATTGTCTTAAAGTCTTTATTTTAGAAATTAAAAATAAACAGTATACAGTATGTTTCAAAAGATCTGTAAGTCTCTTCGTGCCGCGCTTGCGCCTCAACGAGCAACTCAGAATGTATCGAAGCAACTATTGGCAAGCGTTGAAATTCAATTTATTTCTTCTACACGAATAACAATTAATTAGTTCATTCGATATAACTTTTGTTCAACACTCGCTAACAGTTGCTTCAATACACATTCTGAGTTGTTCGTTGAGACACAAGCGCGGCACGGAGTTAACACTCTCGCTGGCAGCCAGCCGTCTTACCCGTTTTGTGATTGGTCAGTATATTTTGTTAATAACTCGTTAACAAAGCCGAATTTGACATTTTCGCAAAAGAAACAATTGCTTCAAATCATTTCAGAAATCCTCCCTTGATACGTCGAACGTCCAGCGTGAATCGATGGAGGTTCTCCCGGGGCCCAAATTCGTGATTAAGCTGCGCGATATGTTTGAAAAAGAATACAATACGCCTCATAAAGATGAAGCAAGGAAAAAATGTACAAAAGACTGTAACGTATTGTCCTGAGTGTCCAGAGTCACCTCAAATGTGTCTACAATGTTTTAACGAATACCATCGTAACTAATAAAATTTTCTGCAATGTTTTAAAAACAAATTTATATTTAAGTATATTTCTCATTTGTTAGTGAAAGTATATTTTATAAATTATTATTTTATCTCGTGTACTCGTCATAATTGTATTACAAATAATATTACTATAAACTACACCCAAAATCTTGTTTTAATTACACGAAGGAAAGTGTCACCCACTTATGGATGACGGGGCCCCCGCGGAAACATAGCCGTCATCCATGCTTGGCTGACGGGGCGTTCAACGTGTTAAAGAGATTTACACATCTTTTGAAGCACTCTGTATAAGGTATGTATGTATAAGATGTAAAGTATTTTAGTAAATAATAGAAAGTTATTCCAACAGATATTTCAATTGCATAACTTGATGTGTTAATCTATTTTTAGCAGCAACAAGTATATTAACACACTACATAATAATCTAAACGCATTTTATAAAATTTACAATTTATTTCCTCGATAACACGTGTAGGTATGTATCAGTGAAAATAATTATCTGTAGGAAAGTCAAAACACGAGTATGATTTATTAACGCTTTATTTCCGCAAATGTCGGTAAATAACTTGCTGGCGTATCATAATTATTTAACTCCTTTACTTGAATCTTTTACGTACTAAAGCGGTACAAATGGCCAAGTACTTAATAGACTCCTTTCAAGTTACTTCCTTTGATACAATCAGCTCTCGATGAGTAGGTATTCTTGGAACTCTGTCATATATCAATAACATCAATCATTATTAATCACTTTGATTACATTGCACTTCCTTGTTTGATTTTTTTTCGTTTTTCTAACATTTTGTTCCAGTTCAAGCAATTTACTAAACAAATCTGTAGCAGTGTTGTACAAATTATTCTTTTCTTTTCTCATTTTTCTATTTTGAAAGAGGAAGTGTACAAGCAACAAAAAAAAGAAGAAGGAAACACATTAACGTGAAAGTCGATAAAACTTACCATACATTGAAATAACCTTAATACTTTTTTTCCATCTTAACACGAGTATATGAATATAAAAGACATGCGCACCCATAAACCAGTTTCATAACTATATGTCGAATGTTTTCAGGTATAAAAGTATTTCTCAAACATTTAATTAAAAAAATGAATAAAAATAATTTGTGCGATAATTTTTTGTTGCGTAAAAATTGTAAAATTTAGAAAAGTAAGAAGTTTGAAAACATGGGATCTAGTACATTAAATCTACTTTTTATGGTTAAAACGACCTTTCTAGCAATATATCCGAAATTTTATTTACGATTACTTAGTACTAGTCTTTTACTTTCGTTCCACGTTCTTTTGAACTCTTAACATTTTTCCACTTTTCCGGCTTGCTACGTTCGCGCAGTTGTTGTCCACCGGAAAGCACGATGTCATGCATTGTCATTAACGAACAGGAACTCTTGTAATTAGTGCAGTTCCAAACTAAGGGAATTCTACATTTACTAGAATGCAGTGAAACGCTTGACTCCATCTCAAGCTTGTTAAACAGACGTGGACACTTTAGAATAAATTGCACCTATTTCTTGACTTGATCACATCATTTGCAGAAATCTTCAAACAGTAACAATGCCTATTTCTTTATAGTAATACAGCAAATGATTGCATTAATTTTAATATCAATCGATAGGTACAAATAAATAAAATTAAACGAACCATTCGCATTAATTATAGCTATTTTTCTACGGTCAATTTTGCATTAATTTATCATATTTTTTAATTAAATAATGTGAAAGTCATAATTCTTAGCTAAAATTACGAAGTTTGTAAATCGAGAAATACTTTTCACTTACACAGATGCACGTATGATAAAGATACATCTATTTCTTTCAAAGGCATTTCATACAATTAATACCATTAAATAACAAAATAATAATCAGAAGATAACTTCATTGTATTAAAAGTTAATTTTTTTTATCATTAATCGAACATAAAAGTAATCGGTACCACAATTTTTTTCATATCCCAGTACCCTAAAATATTAAAGAACATCTTTTCAATCATATATTGCACTAAAAGAAA
>SMSQ01019187.1:9493-20416 GCA_019453375.1 Ctenoplectra terminalis | reverse complement strand
TTCATGACCTGGAAGTGATCTTTGACTACGAAAAAAAATTTATTTAAAGTATAATCCTGCACGAGAAAAAAATTCTTACACGAATTAAATATTAAATAATTTCTTTTTCTTATTCAGGTTTCAATGTCGCATCTCTTTACATCAGATATGTTACTATCGTGAAAAGATAAATCAGAGCCGCATAAATTAAATTAATAATTACAAACAATAAATTATTTATCTTTTATCACGGATTTAAGCAAAGACCAAAGAATAACAACATTATACGTCGTCGCGGCTCCAAACAAAGAAATCCATACTTCGATACCGATATCATGGTCGTAAGAAAATGAACGTGGTGCCGAAGGAAACTCTGTGAAAGCGGTATCGAGCACGCCAGTGTTTACCGGCACGTAACGAGACGTCGCGTAAGCGGTAGCAAAGTTTCGAGGGTGTTTTCCTTCCATCCCGATCCACGCCACCCTTCGCATCTCCTTTTTTTCGCCCTGGTTCGCATTTAAATTGAGTAATATCCCGACGAGGAGCGGCTCCTTCGTTGGCGTCCAAGTTAAAGACTTTGCATTTAGTGGCGCGCACATTTTATTCCTACCTGAACCCGCCCCTCTGTTTCGCCCCCTCCTGTGCCACCCCATCGCATCTTTGTATTATTTGAACTGCACAGTGTCGCTTGAAAAGCGTAAGGTAATATTAAAATTATCAATAAAAAAATATGTTTTATTTTTTATAATATATATTAATTGAACAGTATGGGAATTGTTTATCAACCCTTGACTGGTGAGGTGGAGTTTGAGGTGTTCTATAAAATTTTAAAAAGATGCTTGTTTACTTTGATGCTTTATTAGAAATAAAATTGTATTAATATAAACTCTTTTTTTTTTTTCTTAGGTCTCAATATTTTATATTTGAGTAGAAAACGATTAAAATATATAAGACATCACCTCAGCAGTTAAGGGTTAAGATAGTACCAGGAAGGGGTATTAGGTGAATGTGAAAAAAATTTGATCAGTATTTGTAAAAAATAAAAAAAAAAAAGAACAGACACAAGAAAGTTATCAGTAACTTATCATTGATTGATATGCTAGGTTACACACAAGGTGTGCAAGAAATATGCACTATATAGAATACGGAAAATTAACCCTTTGCACTAGCGAACTTTTTTAAGTTTCAAAGGACTACTGTGAAAACTCAGTGTTCTTTTGGAAAGGGAAACAGAAAATTACAGATGTCCAGGATTATGTATGTACTTAGTTAATTTACTTTATTTTAAAAAAAAAGTAGCGTTTGAATTGACGAAGATACAGAATTTAATTCAAAACTTAATCTCTGAAGAAAATTATGCACGTCGCCGTAGCGGCGTCAGTCCAGTGCAAAGGGTTAAAAAATACATTTGTTCAATTCTCTGATTACAAAACAAATTTCTAGCCAAGTCCTGTTGCTTCATCTTTTTTCCTATAAAAATTTGTATAAACATCCACGCTTTAACACTAGAACTACCAAAGTGGTCAAAATGACCCATTCCTAATTTTTTACAGAAATTTTATAAATTGACTATGGCATCTCGCATGCAATTTTTCGTGATTTTCTGTTAAAAAGGTAGACAAAGCTTTGTTTCCCTTGCATTGCGTATTTTTTTATATACCTTTCATTATGATTTTTTCGGTAGAAATAAGTATGCTTTATCCGTCGGTAGTTCTAGTGTTAAACGTATCAGATACTCTTACTATCATCAAAAAGATTTTTACTCATCACAAAGCTCCTACATGATATTAAGGCGAATTCCAAACGTACCACACCTTTACCCCGTTCACCACCCTTCTCCCTTTCTACGTGGACTCGCCCCAAACCGCTAACATGCTACACAACCCCTTAACCGTTTATTCAATATCTGTCGAGGGGCAGGCTGTTCCAAGCCTATGTTCAGCCAGAATACTTGCACGGGGCTCGTTAGACCGACGTACAAGCACCCTACACAAGTATTTTAAAAAGGTAGGCGCGCAGCCAGCTGATCTACAACCCTCGCGGCAACCGTGAAAACTGCGTTTCACTCTGTTGGAAACGGAGTCACCCCTGACCCGCAACCACTGTACGGGCACGTACGTGTGTGACGTAATAGGCCAGCCGGTTTTAAATGTACTATACCGGGATTGTTTTCGCTCCAGGCTCGAGTTGAACACCTAATAATTTTATTAGCCGGTGCAGGGTACCGTGCCCAGAGTATTAAAAAAAATTATTCAGTTGTATAGCAGTTGTACGGGATTCATTGTGTTGAATCAAAAATGCTCAGTGGATGTAAGTTGCAAAATCCATGTTTTTGGATACAGAAATGATTTTCTGTTTTTTTGCAAGGTAGATGACCTAAGATGTTTGAATAATTGATATAATTTTGGAGATTGGAAGAAATGTTTGATACGAATTTCGAATAATATAGTATTTTAAAGTATTTTAAAGTATTTTAAGTTCTTAAAACGTGTCTCCACGAGCCTCGCCTACTTTAAACCACTTCTTTCAAAAAACCTTCATTCCAAACCAACAAGTTTTTAAGAAACCTCCGTATTCCACCAAACCTCTATTTCGAACTTCGAAAACCCACCAAACTTTCATTCCAAACCACCAAGTTCTCAAGAAACCTCCATATTCCATCAAACCTCCATTCCAAACTTCAAAAACCCACCAAACCTCCAATCTAAATCTCCCAAACTAACGAAACCTCCATTCCAAACCTGCACGACTAACCGAACCTCTATTCCAAACCTCCAAAACCTACCAGACCTCTATTCGAAACCTCGAAATCCCACTAAACCTCGATTCCAAATCTCCAGAACCCACCAAATGACATAATCCCAAGCCAACAATCGAATTAACTCCTTCCATAACCTCCCAACCCCAGCGTTCACATTTTTTTCCATAAAATCGCGCAAACATCCAGTGAACGCGATTCTCCTAAGCCCCTTATCACGCGTCCAACGATACGATACGATCCAGCGTTGCGCCATCATCAACCGTGCCATTTCCCGCGATCGCAGTGATCCACGCTGCGCGGCGATCGAACCACCGTAGGTTCCGTTCCGAACCATCGGGAGTAGAAATGCCCCCATCGTGGACTCTCGATATTATTATTTCGTCGTGCACAACCGGTGGAACGAGGGAGGGGACTGTGCACGCGAGACGAGAGCGTCCCGCCAACTGCAATCTCGTTGTTGCACGCGAGGTGTGACCGGACGAGATACGCTGCATCAGCGATTGTTCGCGATCCTGGCCCAGGGAATTAATTCACGCGAGGCGTCACGAAACAATAAGCGCGGCGTGCGCTCCATCCCCTCTTTTCCGTCGCTTCAGTCGCGTCGGTTCAATGCGATTTTCGAAATCGCGCGCCATAAGGTGCAAACCGAGCCTCCTCCGTTTCGTCTGGCGACTCTGGGCGTCGAGTGTATTTGTTTGCCAGTAGCTCGCTGCCATATGCCAGCTATATCGCTGGCATTATGTGCGTGCACCGTGCACGCGGAGCCAATGGTCCCTTTGTTTTCGTTACGGCTCAACACACCGATCATACACCGTCTACTCGGCCTGTGTCGTTGGAACCACGCTTCGACGTTCGTCTCTTTCGTTTGCTTGGGTTTCGTTCACGCGTTTTCGCTCGATGCACGTTTGCGGGCGTTTGGTCGGGGTTAGTGCTTTTAGGGTTAGATTTGGTTAACACGTTGAGCCCGGCGCCGAATTTCCTGTCCTTTCCGTTCAGTCGGCAGCCGGTGAGCGGTACAATGTTGCAGGGTATCGCCAAGAGAAATTATTCATAAATTATAGAAAAAGGAAGGAGACGTACATAAAGTCCGAAGGTATTGTTCCAAGTGTTATGATAACAATTAAAAACTGTTTGGACGAAAGACAGCTACGAATATTAACAAAAAAGTTGTTACGTATTGTAATACGTGTAAAGATAAGCCGCATTTTTGTTTAGAATGTTTCGATAAATTTTATTAAAACTACATTTCATCACATTTCATTGAGACTATATTTATTTTTTAACTTTAATACTGTCGGTCCCACGGACCGACCCCAGCCAAACGAAAATTCTAGTGCCGGTCCTCAGGGAGGATTGTTAACACTAGAACTACCGACGATTAAAATATACTTATTTGTACCAAAGAAATCAAAATGATAGGTATTTCGAAAAATACCTATAATAAGGGTAACAATTCTTTATGAATATCTTTTACAAAAAATTACGAAAAATCCTCAAAAATTCATTATTGTAAATCTCTAAAATTTCTATAAGAAATTATGAACAAGTCATTTTGACTTGTTCGGTAGTTGTAGTGTTAACCATCCTCGTGTTAACCATCTCGCTGATGGTGCGAAGATCACGTTGCTCGTGCGATCTTTTTCCTGTATCGTTCCTCTTACGTAGCCCGGTTTGTTTATTTATTTATTTATTATTATTTTTTCCTTTTTTTTCTTTTTCTTCTTTTTTTTTCTTTTTTTTTTCTTTTCTTCTTACTTTGGTTTTGGTTGTGAATGCGTGTCTGGTGGTGTTGGTTGGTGGTTCGAGCAGGCGAGCGTTCGCGGGAAAACCGACGTTACGCCGTGCTTGCGCTTTTGTTCGAGCTGCAGTAGCGAGTCTTTAGATATTCGAGTGGCCTGTGAACGGTTGAGTTGAGTAGCCTGTGGTTGCTACAAGCTTGAATGCATGGGAATAGTTTCGAAATGGATAGTACGGTGAGGCGATCTGTTTGATGTGCTGAACAAAATTTCTAGACAAGCGGTTTTAAATAACGATCATTCGAAAACCTTATGAAAGTTTAATGCGATGCGCGCACAGGGTGGTCTGGGGAAAGATTAACAAAAAGTTTTAGACTCACGGTACTCGCAGAGATGAACAAAGAATAGGGTTAGATTCATTTTTATGAGACGAAGAATTTATTTTACTCGTTAAAAATTATTGTGTAATTTGCCAGGAGACACAGAGGTTATTAATATTTTTACCTGCTTTGATCTCAATGGAAATTTTTCATTTCAATGGAAACGAGATTTAAATGATTCAACCAGTAAAATTTTTAATTCAAAATAAATGTATACGAAGTAATTAAAAATTTTTGACCGGTTTGAAACGAAGCAACTGTTGTTTCTTCAAAAGGTAATTAATTGAACTCTGAAATTTCAGAACAAATATATGTACAAACGCAACGTTTCGCCTTATCACAAGAACGCCCCTAACTTTTTTATTACGATTTAATAAACCTTCTGAATATACATGTAATTATCGTTACTCGTAAAGAGAAACCTCGCCATTTATTCAGCAACTGTCTGTAGCAAAACTACAAAAAAATAACACGAGTCCTGAAACCAACGTTGTTTGCTTATTTTTACTTGTTCTGTAACAATCAATATTAACTCTTGATTTCCCTCTCTGTATGAATGTTATCGATGGGAGTTTCGTTTCGCGCAAATTACGAATTTCAATACAAACATTCTATACGAAAAGAAAACAGAACGTAAAAGAGGAAAGTTTAAATGGTAATGAATCTCTTATTACATGGAAACACGCACGGACAAAATGAAACGTTCGAAAAATTCCCTAGTATCGAATCACGGCCCTGTGTTCGTCCAAAGTTAATAACATTTACCCGCATTCATACCGTCATTTAACGCAAGATGGCGCAAAAATATCTCTGCGTGAAAACTTTATAAAAGCTTCGTAGAAATAACCTTTGTTTCATCACACTCTTGTAAAAAATGGTAGAGAGAAAAATTCTGGTGAAAATTAACTTCGTAAACGGTCGACCGAATTAAAATTCGACCACCACTTTTGCACAATCTCGTCGAAATTTTCACAACGATATACAAATTTTAGCAACGTTGATAGTGGAATTTCCCTGTTCCCTGTGTCTATCGAGTAATTATGAATTTTTGCTTCGAGTGCGTGAGCAGAATTATTTCTGACGTAGAATTGGTCCGTTCTTGCAAATACGGTTGTATCGTACAGGGTTTCGTGGGGTTGTTTTAATTGACTTTTTAGTTGTTGAATAAATTTATTAAAATAATAGTTGAGGAAAGAAAATAATTTAAACAACTAAAAGTAGAAATTGCTAGTAACATGATAAAAATATTTCTGTTCGATACAATTATAATACTTTTCCGAATATTTTTAGCATTCAATTTAGTTTCACAATGTAAATATTAAATACAATTGCTTATTATAACTAACAACATAGTTATTTTGCTGATGCAAAGTGTTTATAAAATGAAGTTTAATGGATGACTGATGCAGAGCGAAACGTGACAATGTTAATAAAACTTAACCCGTTGTAATAGTTTAAAATTGTTTAGAATTTTATTAAAAATTTTATTAAGAATTTCGAATTTAATTGATCAAAAATTGTACATTTTTTTGAGTCATTAATTGCTTTGAGTTCGATTTGTTTTAGCAACATGCATTGTGACATTAAAACTGCTCGAAACACGTTCTAGAATAAAAAGGTATTAGATCATGCTTTTGTAGCGTTGATGCTTTGAAATCACAGTGTTTTAAGTATCATAACTCGCAGCGTGCTTTGATCTCTTTGTACTCCTGTATGCCGCGCTGTATTACGTTTGAGTATAAATTCAAAAGCTTGTGTGTCGATGCTACGCATTAGTACGATTATACTACATGTTTTTCCTCGTGTTTCATTTCTCGTGCTAATAAACTGAGCCATATTTTTTAATGACGTTCTTTTGTACAACGTAAATAAATGAAATGTTGAAAAATTTTCAATGCAAAGATAAGAGGATTCGCAACAATCACTTTGTAAACGAGCATCCAACGAACGGTCACCTAATTTGCAGATCTAAGAAACTCGCACGAAATAAAAAAACCTTGCCCAACCTCGGAGAAGAAAACTGACCTGTTAATAATTAAAATTAACAACACAATTGTCGTATACTTTCGTTTTCGTATTTTCATTTTCTTATTATTTTCGTATCCAACAGTAAGAAGTAATTTTAATTTTGATTGAAAATTAGCAAAGGATGCGTATAATTTTTCAGTGCTTTGCATTTGACACAGCGTTAACCCTCGCATAGCTGTGCCTGGATCTGACCTGAGTGCATTGCGTCCCATAGAGGTCCCATAGAGGGTTAATATATAGGGTGTCCCAAAAGATCTGCAAGTCCCTTCAAGGTATGATTCCTGAGATGATTTCAAGCAATTTTTTCCTTCGCGAAAATTTCAAATTCGGCTTTGTTAACGAGTTATTAACGAAAAACACTGACCAATCACAAAGCGAGTAAGACGGCTAGCCACCAGCAGGAGCGTTGATTTCGTGCTGTGCTTGTGCCTCGATGAACGAGTCAGGATGTATCGAAGCAACTGTGAACGAGTGTTGAACCTCAGTTTATTTGTTTTATGCGAATAATAATTTATTTGATACAACTTTTATTCAATACTCGTCAACAGTTGCTTCGATACATTCTGACTTGCTCGTCAAAGCGTAAGTGTGGCACAGAGTCAACGCTCCCGCTGGCGGCCAGTCGCTTTACTCGCTCTGTGATTGGCCAGTGTTTTTCGTTAACACGTTGACTGCCGCGCGCATTTTACTTGGTTTGCCCATGGCGCCAACACGAATTTCTTATTATGCGATATGTATTATGATGAAAACAAATATGTATATTTTCCTTGGACGAATAAAATTATTTTTGCATGTCCTTTATGGCATTAATTTCTTCAAACCATTATAGTAACAGTGGTATTGTTTGAAAATTTATCAGTATCCATATTTACTCTAATTATGTATTTTACTATTAGTCGCGACGTCGGTCACCGGTCACCCCCACGGCACTCGACGTGTTAATAACTCGTTAACAAAGCTGATCTTGACATTTTCGCAAAGGAAAAAGTTAATTGAAATCATCTCAGGAATCATCCCTTAAAGGGATTTACAATCTTTTTGTGCCACCCTGTATAAACTATACCCAACAAATTCAATATCCCAAATTACCCACAGTTTCGCTCATCTTAATTCTCAGCATCCGAAACAACTTAACCAAACAATCCCATTAACCAGCATCCATCTACCTTTCAAAAATTACATTAACCAAGTAATAACACGCTCGTACTCCCTCAATCTCTCGGCAAACATCGGAGAAAAAGATGTCGACATCGTGAACGAAGCGATCGTCGAGGTCGCCGTAACTCCATCACGAAAAATAACTTAATTTCCAAACATTGTCGTTTCCCGCTCGGGGACAAGATGGCGGGGGTTGCAGAGGGCGGCACCGGTCACTCGGTGAGCAAAAATTTGACGAAGCTTTTAGCTCGGTGATTCGATTAGCCGACGCTTTGGAGTGCATTATACACGCCGCTGTGTGTGGCCCTGTCATTTTCAGCAACTACCGACAGGCTTTAAGAGCGTGGACACGGAAAAGAGACGCGGACCAAGGAGAAAGAGTGGTGGGAATGGTCAGGAGAAGTGGGGCTAGGTTGCGAGGGACCGGTGTCTGGTACGCTTTTACTTTTTAAACTCTTACCGCTCATGCAAACCCGCTAGATAGCGACCTCTTGGTACGTGTCATCTATGACAGGGGACAAAAACGAGGAGTTCCGGCTAACGAGTCCGGCGAGCCACTCTTATGAGAGGGAGGAAGAGACAAAGAAAAAGACCAGGCTTTTCTGGCCTCTCTGCCCATCCCACGGATGCGCCACTGAAATGTTTTCTTGCACGTTCTGGAACGTGGTCGGGGGAAAAAAAGCTACGCTTATCTAATCCTTGTGTTATTTCGCGTGGCTGAAGGATGGATTCTCTTGGTAATTTGAAAAAAAAAAGAAAAAAAAAAGAGAAAGGAAAAAGAAAAAATCGTGTGTCCACTGGGGAACGTGGCGGGAGAAGGGAGGCATTGGCTGCGATGATATTTCTGACGATTATGCGATTCGCGTGTTTTCACGAACGAAAACTGGCGCACGAGTACACGCCTCGAGAGGCTTCTTTCCTTTGAAGTCGAGGTTGCTTCTTTTGTCGCGATACACTGCGTTCATAATTTTCGTGGATCGCTGCGAAACCGTGTGCACGTCAAAAGGAGGAATGCTGTCTAAAATACTTACGCTTGGTAAACTGATCTGGATGAATTCTTTTGCTTTGTTTTATTATACTTTGTTATTCCGTTCCTAGCTGAAATCTTTTATTTAAAACGCTTTATTTAATCGCTAATGTATCCGTTGCTCCGTACTTTACTGTTTACGTTCATCTTTTATGGGTAACGAAAATGTTACTGTTATTTTCAGTTTTATTACCTTTTAGATACACGAATCTCACGCAAAGAAAATACATTTTTGCGGTAAAAATTGAACAGTTAATTGAATAACTGGAAACCAGTCTAGAAAACACAAGCACAGTTTTATAAACCAATTTTACAACCAAACCCAAACATAACCTTATAGGTATTAAACATCCTACTCTATCGACTCGCATTCCATGCCACGTAAGAAGAAGAAATCCATACCGCTTCACACGCGGTGCCCCCGGTTTACTCGATAAACCACCGTCCATGCTTAAACGCGACAAAAGGGAACCTATACCCTCTACCCGAACTGCAACTTGAAGCATCCATACCATTTTTTCTCCTTCGACCCGTAACAATATTCCCTGCGCCACGCGCGTTATTGCCGTACGTGATTCGCAACTGTATAGAAAAACACTCGTGAACACGGCCGAAAACAGCGGGGAGAGGTTCCCATGCACCATAACCAAGAACCAAGAACATAAAGCGTGAAAAAGAAAAACACGAAACGAAAGGGAAACAGAATAGAACCATGTACGAACGCACGCCAATAAAAAAGAAAGAAGGAAAGAAAGAAAGGGAAAAAAAAGAAAAAGGAAAGAAGAGAAAAGAAAAGAAAAAAGAGAAACGACAGCACTCGTAGGAAACTGTTGTTACAACGAGAGGCCTCCGTGATTCCCGAACGGTCTAATAGGTGGGCACTCGAGCAGGCTCGTGGAAAACAGCGGTCCCAAACAAATTCAGGCCGCAACAAATTCTCGGATGCGCCACGGGGCGCTCCTGGCGCACATGTCTCACAGATGCACGCACCCCTTGTTTCGACGGATGTGCCCAAGAGGTTAGAAATTGGTCCCCTCGATGCAATATTTCACGCGTGTATTGTGTATTGTGCTGCAACGCAGTCCGCACGAGCTAAGGCCTCTTTTATTTCGAACAGAGATGGACCGAGTGGCAGAATGTATCGATTTGATGCGCTCGGTAACGAGGCTGTACCTTGCACGAGCTTTCGTGGATCCTGTGATTTTGTGCGATCTGCGAAGGCTGATTTGTTTTGAACGCTCGAGTCGTGAAACTAACTGGACGCGGGTTTATTATTTCGTTAACCCTTTTACGGTGCAACGGAAGAGGAACTGATATTCTGAATCTTAAATTTTGTTCAAGATTAGGGAAAGTTGCAGAGAATTTTTTTTTTAACCAGTTAAACGTGTATGACGACTATATCCGTGATGGAGATGTGGCAGAATTTTGTGTCATGACGACTGTATCCGTCGTGACACAAAATTTGTTACAATTTGATATTTAAATTGTAATTTTGCCGAAAACTAAATTTTATTCGTAAATTTTAATATGTTTAGAATGTTTAGAGGTCGGTACAAAATGAAACAGGCAAATAAAAATTATAAATAATTTGAGTTGAATTATCCCATCGAATCGCGAAACTTATAAAAATCTCGATCAACGACATCTAATGTTTCGCGCTTGATCGGAAAACATTTCCCGGATTACATACCAGGCAGTACAACAACAATAAACCCTTCGCGAAGATGTGCTGTTTGTTATAAAAAAAATATTAGAAAAGAATCGCGGTATTGGTGTCCGACGTGCAAACTGCCACTATGCGTTGTTCCTTGTTTTCGTGAATATCACACGACAGCAACAATTTAAATTTCCATT
>SMSQ01019186.1:0-21034 GCA_019453375.1 Ctenoplectra terminalis | reverse complement strand
GGGGGGATACCGAATAGCGTGTGTCGCGCGAAAAAGGATCTAGGGGATTTTTGCGTTCAATCGTCGGATTTGTCGATTTCGCTCGTGTTTCGTTCGTGCCCTCTGGACGTGTTTCGTGAATGCCACGAGACGAGTACCAATGACGTACACACCAAACACGTGACACGCCGAGTTAGGCTGATCGACAAGCCATGAAGAAGCCTCGGTAAGTTTTTGCATTTTCTTTTTTTTTTCCTTCCGTTCTTCGTTTTCGTCGCGTGTCTGGTAAATTCGATCGCGTACACGGCGTACTTTTTAAAACGATAAAATAAAAACATGGAAACGACTGTGCGGTGTTATCCTATTAACCGAGTAAGATATCCGTGTGTCGGGGAAAGTGGTGCGTTTAACACGCTACGACGCTGCGATGCGACGTAGGAGCTCGCCGTAAATAGGGGTTAGCATTAGCACCGCACCGTGGTGGGTGTCAGCGAATTTTCCGGTTGCCAGGGGATTTAGATTCCCGAGTACGTCACTGAATGCAGAAGCGGGTACGTACACGTCGCGGTGGTGAATTCGATGCGATTATAGGGGGATAAATCGGAAGATCGACGCCTTGTTGTTTATCGATCACGACCGTCGTGGAAGACTCGTTAACCTTATTCGTATTGTACGGCAACGTTTTCAAAACAGCTGCAACATTTTCCTCGCGAAACATCTTACGTACGTTGCTTCCCGCGATATAGTTAGATCAGACTCGTAACAATTCAGTCGAGAGAGGGTCGTTGGTTGTCGATAAATTCACGGACACTTCCATTTTCGGACGACGGCCTCTATTTTTACCGAAACATCTACGAGTCCTATTTCGTTATCTCTCGACTATTACTGGTAACTGCGTAGGGGTCGACGGATACGCGTTTCTCTGGGTTTTGCGTTGCTCTCTCCATTTCTATCTCCGTTCTATTTTCATCAATTTTTCTAAAAAAAAATTCCGCGTCTCTGCCGATCGTCGATACGAGGCGATTCGGGTCGGAGGAACGATCTCGCTTCCCCGTTGCATCGGGAGTGGATCGAATCGTATCAGGAATTGTACGAACGAGCCAAGTAACGAAAGAACGAAGACGAGACGAAAGAAACGCGCACTCTTTGAGGACGCGTCGACCAACGCGTCGGAGAGAGGGGTATCGCGTGAAGAATTCGAGGGTCGAAGTCGAGAAGCGAAGAGAACGTTCCAAATACTTGCTGCTCCGTCGTTGACGGTAGGATCGGGTTGCGTAGGTTGTTAAATTATGATGGAAACGAGCGAATTGTCGATCGAGAAGAAAAATGAGAACCGAAGGAACGTTGATACCGAGCGGCGAAGATGAGCGGTTCGAATTCAACCTGGTTGCAGTGCGATTGATCTCGCCAACAGATTAGACGTTAGCTTTTAACGGTGGAAACGTGTCTCTGCAAACGCGTCGAACTTTCAACCAATGCCGAAGGTTACTTTTTATTGTCCTTCGAAGCTAAACGCTTCCGAACCTAACCTGTAAAGTTTTTTTACGATTAACTTAGATACAGGTTGGTACAGTTCCTTGGAAAAGTCGGTAGAGAACGTGCTCGAACGTTAAAGAACGAAAGGGTATTTATTGCTACAATAAATTTAAATAAGGGTACAATTATGAGACACGAAAGGGAATCGGAAACGATTGGATGCCGGGAACTTCTTGATTGACCTTAAGAATGACGTCCATTATGGTCGTTCTTTCTCGTTCTATTATTAATTCAGTCCCGAGGATATTCGCGTAAATAATTGAGTAGCCAACCGGAAAAACCGTTAAACCAATGTATTTTGTGGCGCATTGTCGTAAAACAAACCTGGAAATTATTCACGACTCTCGTTCCTTATTGTTCCTGCATAAAACTGAATCGTATACCTGTTCACGATACCGGAAGTTGTGATAAACAGTAACAATGTTCCGCTTTACGAGTCATAATAACTTCATTTTTGTTCGGTCACTTGAGTCTCGTATTTGTAGAGTCGTATAGAATATTCCGTAAGATTGCTATCTTACGGTGTATACGATTAGACCGTCTGAGTTACAGTTTCCTCGGAAATAGTCGGACGTCGGGTCGGTAACGTTAACGAAGCGATCATTAACCGTTGATGTACATATCGGTACGTCGATCTCGTTCGATGTCACGATCTTGCGTTTTCATCGATCGTTCAACGATTCCTAATCGATTATTGCTCGTCGGAGTCGACGGAATTTTTGTCGCGGCGATAGATTCTGACGCGTATCCCGTTTTCTCAGCCGATGCTTGTCTCGACACCGGATCTCGTTTCAGGTTACTCCGTTTGGACGCGAGTTCGCGGGACGAGATATTTCAACCTTCGCGCGCTATCGAGTGTGTTCGTTTCTGTTTCGAGTAATCTCTGCTCGACCTTTCATCCTTAATCCCTGTCGGCGTCAGGTGTTACGTCTACGGTAGTTAAACTTACGTCTGACCGTGTTCGGTGGCAGTTCGGTAACGTTGATCGTCGAACGAATTATGGTCGCGGTTCGAAGCGAGACTCGCGCGAGCGTTTTTGAAACGCGCGCCTCGTATCCTCCGCGCGTACTCGCGCGCGCGCAACTAACAGCAGTTCACAGACCGATCTAAAACTTGCGCATACCTTTGGAACACTTGAAGTATGCCGGCGAATGCCTAGCGGGCCGGTGCAGGGGACATAAAGTATGCAGAAAACGAGCACCATTCTACGCTTGATTTTATTGCTTATTCACCCCGTATAGCTGCGGTGCTCGTACTCTCGTACGTGTTTAGAGTCGATCTCCTTCTCCTATCGGCGCGTAAAGGAGGGAATTCGCTCGACGTCCATAAAATTCAGCCGACCATTATCACAAATTTATCCCCTATCGACTCGCGGAGATCTAATTCAATCTCGCGGGATTGCCTCGTACCTTCTTTCCAGTTTCTGTTTTGCGTCTAATTTCACGGCTAGTTGTCCTCGTGATCGCGCCTCGTACCTCGTTAAATCACGATCGCCCGATCCTCGGGATCGTTAGCGCCACGGCGTTTCGAGGGGTAACATTTTCACCGAACCAAACGTCGTATTTGTTCGCAAACTCCATGATATCGTATACTTTGGATTATTTTTTCACAAAACCCTTGCTATTCGTTTCTCATCGTTTCGACCAGCTGCCGTAATTCTCCGTTACCGTTCGGAACAACGCATCGAGGAAAAACAATTATCGAAGCGTGCTTCTTCGTCCTTGCGATCGCGGAAGTTCTTTGCGACAGGGAGTGTAACGTAGAATCGAAAGGATCGTTTCCTCTGCGATCCTATGGTGTCGGTTATGGGTTTAGAAAAGCAGGCAGGTGATGCATCGAGGTAAACGAAAGCGTCGAAAGAGAAAGAGCGAGAGGGGAAGCTCGTGAGGGGAAAGAGGGTAAAAAAGAGAAAGAGAGCTAGTTCGGAGGGCACGCATTTGCAGCGTTGCCAACCGGTTGCGTTCGTATGCGTGCTTGCGTATAGCACGACAAGCACGGCCGTGTTTCCGCGCGATTTGTAATGCAGTGTAACGTGCTTAACCGTTTAGCACGGCTGCATTACCTGCCTTTGTATTTGCAAACACCGTGTCGAACATAAACATCGTTCGTTGGTGTGCATTGGGATCGAGCGCGCACGATGGCCGAACCATCGCGTAAAATCGATCGGGATAGGTCTCACCGATCGGTATAATCGAGCCTTTTCATTTCTTCGTCCCTTAACTTTCGTTGAGAACCAAGATTTAACGTCGTCGGCCCTTACGGCTGCTGTCAGCGACACGAAGTTTACCAATTAATACGTCCGACAGCGTAAACCTATTCGAGGGCGGACAATGTCGGTGGTAAATTTGTTAGAGGATATTGTTGTTAAGCACAGACATTCCATAGTGCCAGGTCCGCTTCGCAGGTACAGATCTACGACGCAGAACGTGATTTCGTTGTTCGTTTCAAGGAGGAAATTCGTAAGATATTTGTCGTATCTAACAATTGCTACTTTGTTTCGAACGGTTCGGGTCGCTGGTCTCTCGAAGAAGCAATGGGTGCTACTGTCGGTATTAATTGTATAACCACGGGAAATGTTTAACATTGCGTTAATAATGGACCATTTTCGAGCGTAGTTCCAATCCATTGTCGTTTCGAATCGTCGTCTCGGAGATACCGATTCGCGAGATAAAAATCGTCTTATTCGACGCGATTACGCACTTGCCGAACGTCTATTTAACCTTTTGTCCTTTCGAGCATGGTTAGCTGCGTGACACACGCGCAAAATGCTCGCGTAACCGTTGGACTTTCTGTACGACCTCCAGTCGGTCTCTTCTCGGTTCGATTTTCTATGTTCCACGACCTTCTCCATCCCCCTTCGATCGCTCGATGATAAAGGCTGTAGCTGACGAGGGATTTTGATAAAAACGGTCTCGACGACCGACCACGGGTTGACTATCTTTCTCATTTACAGTTTAGAAAATTACAAATTAATTTTTCCTTAGCGACCGTATCTCAGAGAATATTACTGTCACGGTTGGTCGGATGGTGATCGATCGGTGAACCTTGGTTAGTACAGACATTATACAGATCGTAGGTTTCTGGTCGGTCAGCCTTTGATTAGTTTCTTGGCGACTGTTGTACGGTTGGAACAAACTCCAGGAACAAAGGAACGATACCGCTGTTCGGTGAAACGAAATTCACGATTTAACGTTACCGCAGTCTTGCGAGATGTAGAGCAGATTCGAGTCACGCTATTTCACTTGGTTCCAGGTGTAAAATACGACCGTAGGGCGTGAAAAATTGTTAAAAATAGCAGGGAACGTGATCGGGTAATCCACGATGAGATTGGCGCGAGGAAGATACCGTCGCGATCTGTACGGTACGAGGTGGCTGGTATTTTTTACCGCTATTTCTCTGGAAACGGAGAAATTTCTGTACGATTCTCGTAAACAAAGACTGCGAGAGTTTTACGATACTGGTACCCGTGCACGATGAATCTATAATGGAACCGCGGCCGAGTGGACGATTTTTTCCTCTTTTCGCGTGGGAGGAAGAAGGGTGAAAGAAAATGCTCGCATCGTAGGTGCAGTGGAAGGAAAACAGACGGAGAAAATGAAACGCTGAAGACGGGCTGGTGTCGTTCTCTACCTACCCTATTCCATATTGATCTCAGCAAGCATTACACAGGTCGGTTATATTTTATTTAGCCAAACCAGTCGCTCAACGACCATTGTTTTTCCACATCGTCGATGAGAATACTCTTTTACTCTCTTCCGTTTTTTCTCTTCTCGACTGTTCCTTTGTTTCTCGGACTGCTCGATATTCGAGGATACTTTCCGTTCGTTCGTTACATCGATGCGTTGGATCGTTCTTGGAAAGTTCGACAATGACCCCGCGAAACGCGTTCGTCGACCTCTTCTATTGAGTTGCTATTCGATTGCCTCGAGGATACTGCGATACTTGTAATATCAATAATGGGATTTGCGAAGGTGCTCTTTTCCGAGAAACGACCAAGCCACGAGCGAAGGGTGTCGCGATATCAGCTTTTCCTTCGCGACATTTAGAACGGTTGCGCGCGAGTACACGTTGGTCGTGTTTCGCGTGGGTAGAAATGAAAACGTGGGATGAAAAACGGTTCTTAAATCTCTGGCCCTGAGAAACGGAAACACAGGGTTTCGCTGTTTAAGCTTGTCCTTTTGCGCGTACGAAGGAATCGTGGACGTCGCGTCCCGAACACTTTTCGTCGACTTTTTATTTCAATCCTTCTCGGAAGAAGCAGATAGATCGAGACACAGGTAGCCGGATTACACGTGGGCGGATTTCCAGGAAAAGTCGATTTGGGTAGTCTGGAACGGTTTCGAGTCGATGGAAAGGGCAAATACGGAAGGAGAACAAGCGTAACCTTTAAGTCAAACGGGGTTGAAACGATTCCAACGGAGGCAAAATAGTTTGCAGTACGGTGGTTTATCGTTGGTCGAGCGTTTTCGAGAGCGGTACCGAATTGTCATGCTCTCTCCAGTCATGGTCTGCGTGAAATCGATATTACTCCATTTCATCGGCGAAACCCCTTGTTCCGTGGCAGAGGTAGTTTTCGCTCTCTCTCTCCCTCTCTCTCTGTCGGCTTTTTGCACGCCACATTCTAGTTCGCGATCATAATTATCGGCCCTTGTCATTATCGATCGAGCTGCTAATTAATGCGGTTTAAATTTGTCAACGCCCATCGTCAGAAATAACGATGCTTGGTCGATCGATGATTTGGAACACGTTTCGAGTCGATCGATACGCGATATTGATAATTATATAAAGTTTCGTGGTACGAAATCGGTAGAAGATTTAGAAGCGTAAAAACTTAAGCGCGCGTAAGTGAACGCGTAAAAGGGGCCATGGTAGAAGAATGAGTATCGTGGTGGTCGCGATTCCCGTTCGTTTCGAGATAACATCGAGGACGAGGTACATCCTTGCTTCGCGATCGTTAGCCAAGGTTAAGCTGTCGGGGTCTTCCGCGATTTCTAAGGTTTCTCAGAGACACCTTATGCCAGTTCATTTACCTCCTGACCAGAAGTACCGTTGATCGTGGTTGGGGAGTGGCTGGCGGTCGGGTTATAATCGAGAATCGTGAAGGATGCCTTGGGAAACGGGATGAAAATCTCGCCACCCTATTTCAGAGAGCGACGAGGTAGGATATAGGAAAAGGGGGTAAGGCAGAGAAGCTCGACGTCCGTTCGAGAACACCGTCGACGAGGGAAACCAACCGTGGCTGCTGCACGCCTGAAATATTTTCATAGCAATCTTCTCCGTCGATTAACCTCCGTCTGTGGCGTTGCTTGCTCGGAATCGGTTATTTATTAAAGCCAACTCTCGCTTATCTTTATTTCAAAGCGGTTATGTTCCGATATACTGTTTTATTATTTTTTTCTTCCTTCCTTCTTTTTTCTTTTCTCTTTACTCTTTTCAACATTGTATTTAAAAAGGGACTACTGTATTTCGAGTTATCGATAACGGTTAGATCAATTTTCGATCGAGTCCCTTAGAAACGAAAAACTCGGATGATTATTTAGGATCAGCGTTTGTCAGTTCTTTTGACGTATTCGACGAGAACGGCTCTGTAATAAAGGAGAGACGCGGTTCAATGAGATTTTTCTCTCTGTTCCTCCCTCTCTGATTTTTCCCCTCCGGCTTTGGGGATAGAAAAGTTTTCGAATGCGACAAGTCTCGTTATCCTTTTGTAACGTGGGCGTTTCGTGCGATGCGATGCATAATGTTTTAATTGGACCGGCTGTTTAATTCGTAGTGGAATTGATACTTGCGGCACGGTTCGATTCCAATGAACGTGTTTGCCGCGTTCGATCAACGCCGTGTGTCTCGTTCGAAGGATACGAGAAGAAAGAAAGAAGAAAAAAACAGGAAAAAAAAGGAAGAAAAAAAATTGTTCATGTTTTTTCATTCCCGAAAGCTTCTTTTTCGCGTGTCCGTACACCAGGCGAGACAGACGCGAAAAAAAGAGACGAAGAAATGTTTATTGAATTTTAAGATTCCCCTTTGTCTCGATGACAATGTCGTTCAGTGCGTCGATCAAGCGCGTTTGCTTCGTCGCAAACGATCGTTCCGCCGCTCGAGAAAAGAGGTATTCCTTGAAATTTTAATTTTCATCGTTCATGATTTAAAACCTGATGTAATAGTTTCGATAAGATTTTGAGATCTCACCGGCGAGCCGGCTCAGAAAAAAAAAAATTATTGTCGGTACCGCTGATGGATCTTTTCTGCGTTATCGTTAATGGGATTTCCGCGATGCGTATAACGGAATTATGGGTGTGATTCTCGGGCATCGGGAGAAGATGGGAAAAAAGAGAAAGAAAAGAGAAAAAAATCGTTCCGAGATTCCAGCCGCATCGATTCTTCGCGTGCTAATGACTTCCGAAACGACGTATTAATCTGGCCCTCTTTCGCCCTTCTTTTGACCCACCATTTGTCTTTTATCCGCGCGTCTGTGCGCGCCCAATAAAATCGAATCGTTGCTGCTGCACGCTGCTTCGATCCGTTGAGAAGTATCGATGAACGAAATTATAAAATTCTATCGCAAGGGATCGTGTTTTACTTACGATATAATTATTTTATTTAATTACCGAATCGAGGTATTCGATGGAGTATGGTTAATTGCTCGATGCGTACGCGCGATGGGAATCGATGGATTCCTTCAACTGCTTTCGTGGTCGAGCACAATTTGCAGTAATTTCGTTCGAATCCTGTTAATTGTCACCGATTATCTATCGTGATCGTCGGTTAGGAACGTACAATTTTTGCTTTTAAATTCACACCGACTGCTCCGACGCGGTTTGACTTCGATTATCGGGACTAACATAGTTGTTTTCCGCGCTGATTTCTCGAGTCGATTCGATCCTGCAATCTTTGCGCGGCAACAACATCACCGTCGGTACTCTTTCGAGCAAATTGGTCGCGAATTATTCTACAGCCGCCCGATGCTCGTAAACGAGTGGTTTGTTTTGTTCGTCGAACTAACTCGACCGTTCAATTTACATGGCGATCGGGGTTCCGAAGGTTCCGCGAAGAAGACGGTGCCGATCGATTTTCTTGTAACTGAAAATTAACCGCGAGAGCGCTGAATTTTAACCGTATCGAAGTTACAATTCCCTCTGTCACGCGATCCATGGCCGTGTTCCTTACTTACCGTGTCTTCCGTGGCGGTAAAGTTCGAGGTCGTCGTGTGTTACGTTTTGGAACACGGCGAACGCGAACGGCAACCACGATAATTATTCTTTACCTGTATTTACCGGTCGCTGGTAATTGCCCTTTGGCCACGTACGGAACAATTATTTTATGACGTTGTAATTAAATTCTTGACCGGTGGAGATTCGACGGATAGGAAGGTTTCCTGTTGCAACAGAAGCGTGTAATACAGCGACACGTCGAAGAGTATAATTAGGAGATTAACGGGCAGAATTCCAGTCGTACCGTTCAAAACAAGCCGTAGTTGTAGCGTTTTCTGTAAACTTGTTGGCTGGTAATAACCGAGAGATAGTCCGAATCGCGTAACCAACAGCGCGGATGGACCGAGAGGGTAAGAAAGAAGATGCACCGAGGATCGAGCAAAATCATGGTGTACGCGAGCGTTTCTACGTAATTTCGCATCGGCGGGGAAGAACGCCAAAAGGCAGTTTTATGAACTCGTTCTGCTCGCACTTGCCGATATTATGTTACAAGAAGGAAGAACGTAGAGAGGGAGGGGGGGGGGGCAGAAGAACGGGATGCGAATGAAAAAAAAAGTGAAAAGGGGTGAAAAAGGAAACTAAGAAACGATCTAGAATGAGAAAGGGTTAACGTCCGCCCGTTGGTTGGTTCATTCAGAGCAGCGAGATGGTATCGTGGCAAAATTTTTTGGAAGGGCCGGTCGGTATTCTGGTCCCCGATGCTGTTCGTTTTAACTTCCACGATGATTCACGAAGGCTGGCTGGTTGGTTTGTTGGTTTGTTGGTTCGTTGACTGCACAGGGACCAGGTAGAAAAGCTCGTTGTCGTTGAACGATGTCTTTTATAGTCGGATTAGTTGGTCGAAATTGGATGGTCCTTTTTTCGAGATCGTAATCCTTGGTCCTCTATTTTGTACCGTGTGTACGCCAAACTGGTTAATTTGTTCGCGTGTCATCGCGTTGAAAATTTTCCAACCCAAACGATGAACTGTTGGAGAACGATTCATTGTTTATAGATTCCTTTTGAGGATTCGCTCGCAAACTCTACCTGCTTCGACCCTTCGATTTTGCGTTCAGGTAACGCGCGTAGCTATTGAGCTCTCGGGGGATACGATACGAACGACCTTTGCTTTTGTAAAGTTTGCAAACATCTCGAATTGAAAGTACCGCGGTCGAATATTTGTCCCAGAGTCGGTGCGCTCGTCTTTTTTTTTTTCTACGAGCGCATTATCGGAAAGATGTAACCAAAAAGGGGGTAGAAAAGGGGCGGTCTGTGACAACCTCGATAATATCGTCCCTACCATTCACGAATTTTTCGCTCTCTATTCTTTTTTTTCCTTTTTCTCTCCTTTTTCGTTTTTTATCTCTTGCTCCGGTTGTATTGTTCACCACGATGTATCCGCTATTCCTTGGTATCGGAGAATCTCGCGAACGATCGTTATTTTATGTTCATAACTGTTCAGCGGCGCGGTCGTCGACGGCGAACGATGCAGTCTCGCAGACGTGGTCTAATGGGAATAAAGGTAGCAGGGCGGAATAGGAATCGAAAGGGAAACAGAAGGAAAAAAAACAGGGAGAAGCGGGTGCATTCTAACAGCCGGAAGCGCAACAGTTTGGCCGTAGAAAACTTATCGCGGCTACTTGAGTTTCCCGATCGTTTCGGAATATGAGAAGATAAGAGGCAAGTAAAAAGGAGTAGTAAAACGGTTTAGGGCTTAGCCCTAGCGTAGCGGTTGACCGTGTAGGGAAAGCACGCGGTGAAAAATAGCCGATCGCCGGTATCGCCGGTATCGAAACCTGTTTGCTCGTCGGTATTAACGATACTTACTTTTCTACAAGACGCTCCATCCGAACGGGTAACAGCAATTCCTTTAATTGCGCTCGACCGAGCAATTAGATAACTCTTTATCTCCATTTAATAGGAACTATCGATCTTTCAGACCCAAGGGTCGTGAAATTTTTCTTTTCTTTTTTTCTCTCTCGTCAACTCAGAGACGTCTGGATTTACACCATTGTTCTTGGACGCGTATTATACGATCCTGTCGAACCCTGATTCACCTCAGGACTTTGAAACCCTATTACACCCTTCTCCTCGTCTCCTTGGCTGCGAAGCGAGGGGCGTAAAGCGGTCAAAGAAAGGTTGTCCCTCCCCCGGTCGAGCTATATTTCTTCGTTTGTAACGATGCTCGTCCCGTTTGGTAAATTGAGTTTTCACAAAACTAATCGCGAGAAAGGCCGTGTTTATCCCGAAGCTACTTTTTTTTCTCCCCAATTACTCATAGCTCTGGAAGGTCTTCGACGGTCGTTCGGATTATCTCTGTGTGCGTAGCGATGTCAGGCGTTGTAATCACGTATTCTACTTGGCATCGTCAACTCGGCAAACAGATCGCAAGACGATCATCCTCGTTGAAGTAAGCCGAGTAAGCTTTCTTTCACTAATTTGATCCTCGGCTCGCGTCTCACTGTCCAGTCGCACACTGGGTTGCGCGCGTACTCCGCGTGACGCGTTCTATAATCGTGCTTGCCGAATTCCGTCCGTCGAACGTGCTCAAATCGTCCCCAAGAGATCGGACGGTGGTCGAAAATTGGCCCGTTGCCCGTCTAGTTGGACGATAATCCACGTGAAAAATCGGTAGGAGAAACCAGTAGCGGTTTTCTAATTGTGAATCGTTCCTAAATAGCTAGAGTACGCAGCGAACTGCTTGGAGCGGTGCTCGGGTAGCACGTGTGAGCGTAACGAGTGCACTTAAGCATAAAACGAGGCTCGTTGCAGTAGCTCGTGCCGCGAAAACGATATGCAGTCGATAACGCGTTACGCGCTGTTTTAAATACGCGCGAGGCGTCGTCTCGCGTGTGCGTTTGCCTTTACGTTTTCGTTCGCGTGTGCCGATAACGGGTGTAACAGCGTCGGGTATTCGTAAATAGTCAGGTATAGAAAGTGATACTGCTAAGGGGTGGTTCGCATGCGTGGCGCCAAGGGTGAGTCCAGATATTATTGCGAATATTTTCGCAGCGTTCGCGAAGAAGGAACGAGCGTTTCGATTACGCGTCGCCACGAAGCAACCGTTGCCTGCGTTTCTAAAATAAATCCGTTCGTCGTGGTATCGCGCGGATAAATTCGTTCCTTCCCGAATTATTATCGATTCTGTAAGAAGAAAAATAAGTTGGACGAGCTCGTTGTCCGTGACGTTAGACGCTCGATGTGTCAGTGATTCGTTTGAGAGATAGTTCACGGAGATGGTTCTAGATTATACCCTTGTTCTACTCTGTGGAGAGTATTAAGAACTGACACGATACACCTGCGCAAATACGGCTGATCATTGTTTAGACGCGATCGGGTAAACGATAGCTCTCTCTTCGCTAGGGAATCATTCGATTCTTCGCAGCAGATAGAAGCAAACCGCGTTTACTTTTCTGACGGTGATGGATATTCTTCTTTCGAATTTTCTCCTATCTTTGCGATATATTTTCACGGTTTTGCTCAATTCGGTGAAATTTACCATCAACGAAGCGAGTCATTTACGGTTTAACGGTGACGCGACTCGCGAGTACTTTCTTTCCCGTTTGTTTCGCTAATTCGGGGGAAAGTAGATATTTGGCGAAAAAACGCTATCGATCGTTGAACGATATCTTCGCTCGATCGCTCCGATAAACAATCCTAGTAGCGAACCGTTGCCTTCTTTCGGTTTCGATCGGTCTACATAGTGAGTCAGCGCGGAGTAACCGGTGGCCGGTTATGGTCGGCGGTTCATTCGACAACCCGCGTTTCGTTCCGTTGCACGGAATTTCATGCTCCTTTCTCGCTGGTATATCGATTTTACACGGGAACACCGAGATCTCTTCCGTTCGCCTCACCCTCGACTGCCCCTTTCTAGAGTTGGACTTAAAAGGTATAAGGACGAACGCGTAACTACGAAGAAAAAGATGGCGGCAGACAGGAAATAAATTTGTACGAAAAAAAGAAAGAAAACGGAGAAAAAAAAGTAAGATTGAACCTGCTGGTGTTTCTTTTTGCCGCATGCCACCTCTCCATCCCCGATTCTCACGGGCTACCTTGGTTCGCGTTAGTTATTACCTGACAATACACGACGGTTTTCCTTTGAATCGTGACTGCCGTTCTCTCTCAATTTCATCAAAGCGGAGTCTTCCCGCTTTGCGCGTTACCAACGCCATTTCGTCGAAAGCCACTCTTCGTTTGTTACCCTCTCGTCTCGAGGCGTTGATAGCGCGTGCATTTTCGCGCGTCGCGAGATCTTTCGTCCGTTTTGCCCGGGGATTTATAACTATAATCGGAGAGGAGAAAGGAAGGAGAAAGGAGACGTCGTTTTTCGGTGCGATACAACCTATTTTTCCCTCTCTTTCGATTTAACGCGACTATCGCAAGAGTTGGAGCAAGCGGCGATCAAAAGTGGTTTCCAGCTAGAGTGAAAGACGCGCGAGTTCTCTTTGTGGCTTCTTAGAAAAGAGAGAGAGAGAGAGAGAGAGTGTGTGTGCGTTTTAAGAACCAAGATACGAGAGACCGAGAAGAGGAGACGACATCTGGTTTTATCTGGGCCAATGGAACGCAACCTCGCGCGTTGCTCCTCTTTCGTCGTCGACACTGGATCGGTAAACTGCTGCTACATTTGAGAAGCATCTTCGAGAAAATGTCCCCGACGTTTCGGCTATCTCGTGCAAATTAATTAACGAACTTGCCGCAATTATACCATGCCTCCGCCTTGCCGATTTATCAGCTTTCTTTCGCGTGAATCACGTTCCTCGGTATTCGACCGGGTCGAGGTAACTTCTACGCAGCTACACTGCGACTATACACCCTCGAGGTCTAATTATAAAATACGATAGATAGACGTCGGTGTACCAATTATCAGCGTTCGCGTTATCTACTCGGGATCAAAATATCGGGATCCTCCAATTTGACCCCAAAGGTTTTTATCGAAACGTCTGTTTCTCGGAATCGTCGTCTTCTTATTCCGTACCGAACAGATCGGCGCGTCGAGTGCCTGTACGCTTTTATTCGCAGCATCGAGACTATGGTTCGTCGAATTAACCGGTTGAATTCAAGGTCGGTTGGTGTTACGATCGTTGAAGAAATGTCGAGGCTTGCACGACCGAGGAAGAAAACGGGCGTCGTTCCGTCAGCGAGCCGACGATAAAAATAATCCACTGACTAACATCTAGGCTTCGACGACTATTATTATCCCGAATCTCTCCTCCGAGATAGACGAGCCGAAAGAAATGGTGCAACGATCGTTCGTACTTTCGCGTAACGGATATACGGCGAAACGCGAGGCGGAGCTCCTGTTTGATCGTAGCAAAAGTGACAACGAGAAGAAAAGTGATTTCTTAAAAAGCGCTTCGGTTGCCAGCTGGTATTTCTATTTTCGACGCGTTCAAGCGTTTTCTCCGTCGAACGTGGTATTCCCGATGTTTAATTCGTTTCAATGAAACGTTTCAACAGTCATGATGATAGTCAGGTACGTGTGCTCGGTACGTAGGTACGTCGGTACGTACGCGCGTACACGTGTTATCTTGCGATTTCCACGGGCAACCGTTATTCCACGAGCTTGATTTCCACGAAATCGTCAGCAACGAGCACGATCGTTGCGCGTGGTTGCGTTTTCTGAAGGACCGTGATTTCGCTGACGTACGCGACGACCGCCCGCCGCGTTGCATTTACTCGAATTTCACAGACTTCCGAGACTCGCAGCCTCGTGTGCGATCCAAAGGGACGTGTTCGTCACACTCGCCAAGTCTCTCTTGTTTTCGGATACTCTGTCCGCTGACTGGACAAATTTTTCTTATTCCTCGCTACCTCGAGTTCCTCGATAACCGGCTGTGTTTCGTCATTTTTCAAGTTGTAAGATTAGTTTGAGAAAAATTCAAACCTTGAATCGAATCGATGCGAATCGATAGGAGCGCTCGAAGCGGTGAAAAAGAAATAATAATAAAAAAAAGACAACAAAAGATGGAAGAAAAACGACAGAGTCTGGATGGGTTGGTGAGAAGACAAACACGTTCTCGGCCGTTTTTTCTTTTCCATTTTTCCTCGTTCGAACGTGGCGCGCCTCGTCCGTTCGAAGAACAACGCGGTCGGTCGTTTCGTAGGTCAGTGTGGGCAACCAGTCAGTCAGTAGAGCGGAGCGTTCGATTGTCAGCGATGCTCGTCGAAGCTGAATCGCAGCACCGTTGGGATTTCCCCCGACGCGACGATTTAGCGGTGCGATTGACGGACGCCAGCTTTTGATGGCTCCAAGAACGGCCGTGCCGGCAACCAGTTAATTCGTTTGACGCGTTTTTAGGATAACCCAGATACTAACGCGTTTCGAGACACTCTCCGACTTCTTTCGTTAATTACTTTGCGCAATTATTGCGCCATTTACGCGGTGAGGTAGCGGGTGAGTGGGAAAGAACGGTCATGGAGGTTGATCGAATTAAATTTAAAATCCCTCGGTTCCGTGATATTATTTTAAACGGCAGTTACCAATGGGGCATGAACTCGGGTACGGGGCATAGGGAGGTGTATAAAAGGGGATTTCCAAACGAGTCGATAAAAATTCTCATAAAGGTTGTGCGTAGGGGCTTTCCATGTCGTGGCTTTTGTGTCGCAAAACGTGTCGGATATTAATATGCCAATTTCCTCCGAAAACCATTACGACACGAGTTCACCCGCAACCGGGATCGGTGTTGTAACGCCCTTTGTCCGAAAATTAGTCAGATGTGCGGGAACGCATGTTTCGAATATCAAAGAGAAATAAACGTATTATGCACCTTGACTCGATTCGTGAATTAACGTTCCCTATTGTAGGCAGCTTTTTAAATGTGGTTGTACGATCGAACGTACAATGCGAACCAGTGTTATTGAATAATAATAAAAAAAAAAAAAAGGAAAAAAAGAAAAAAATGAAAGTTTTAAACAAAAGTTCCTTTTCAAACTCGCGAAATGAATTTAATTAATAGGTTTTCTGCACAAAAAAATTTTTTTTTTTTTTAATTCAACGAACACGGGGTTTTGAGTCGTCGAAACAATGAATCGTTAGCAGACAAAATTTGCAGATACAATATCGCCCCGTTAAATGACCAGCTACCGAGTGAAATAGAGTTCTAGGAAATCCTTGGTACGATTCGTTTCCATCGAGTGGGAGCGAGATACGGATACTTGATTCGAAATATCCGAGTCTCAAAGTTGGTAGATTCGCGGTAAGCGGGGGAACTGGCGAATAACGCGTAGCGACGATCGTTCGTCGGATTTTAAAAAAGAATAACATTTGACTCGCTCGTCGCCAGCTTCCCGCCAGCGCCGTTGCGCGTATCGTTAACGATGTCCGCCAACGGTAAGAAACTTTAGCAGCGTTACGAGCGTGACGGTAGTCTATCGCTATTACATATATCGCGCAGCAATGCGCCTGGCGATTTCCGCGCGAGGCGGCGTGTCGGTCGACCGAAGAGGAGGACTAGTAGCGTAGGAATAGGCGGCGGTGGTGGAGGAGTAGGAGGTGGAGTAAGTTGCGCGCGCGGCCATTTTGATAATCTCCCACTCCTCTGTCTCACTCTCCGCTCCTTCCTTCTCCTCCATCCTCGACGTTGGTTCTCCTCTGTTCTACTCGTGCTTGTCAACCGTTTCCCGTCTCTGTTCGATTCATTCTCTTTCCGTCTCTCGCGTGCACACACGGACACAGAGTTTTGCACACGTAACGGATGCATGCGCATGCACGAGTACGCGCACACAAATGTACGAGTAGGAGAGAAAGAGCGGAGAACTAAAAGAAAGAAAGAGGAAGAATCGTTAAAGCGAGGAGAGGACGATGGTAGAGGGAGTGGCGGAGTTAGAGGGGAAGGGTTAGGTTGGTACACAGAGAATCGGTGCGTATTTTTTTTTCCTTTTTCTCCTTTTTCTCCTTTTTTCTCGTGCTCGTAGTGCGCGAGCTTTTGCGGCAAAATAGCGTGTGCAGGAGAGTCGTCCCCGTGGTCGCTAGTGTCGCGATTTCCCTTCTTCCTCTCTCGTACTCTTCCGTTCTCTCTCGTGCTCTCTCGTTCCCGCTCTCTCGCTACGAGCTCGCACACACGTACGCCCCGCTGTACGTGCTCTCGCGTGTACATCTTTGTCTATCTCACTCTTTCTCCTCTCCCTGTCCCTCTCCTCGTCTCGACCGGAAGGTGCCAGTTTCTCGTCGACGATCGTCTCGTGCACACTTGTGCTACGTCGTCGCCGTTTCGTGAATCGTCGCGTACCTTCTTGGACATCGTCGTCGCCGTTGCGCAAACGACCAATCTCGAATCACGGCGTGTAAACAAATTGGATTGCGAGTGTCGTGACCCTCGGCTCAGTTTCGTGAAAAGCGAACCGCGTGTACGCGTCGACGAGTGCGAGTAAATGAAAAAAAGAAAAATTGTTCTCGCGTCAAGGAGACTCGTAGCGATCGGTGTGTACGGTTAGTTTGTTGGCTGTTATGTTTTTCCCTACTTTCCTTTCTTTCTCAAATTTTCGTTGCTCGCGCGTTGTTACCGGTCTGCGCTCTGCGACTCGATTTTCTTCGAGTTGAATGGAAAAAGGTTGTGATCGCGAAAAGTGTGCGGGTGCGCGTTTTTCTCGGTGGATCGTTGCACGGTGTGTTTCACGAGTGGGAGCGCGCGTTTCTGGATTAGCCGCTCCTCTCGTGCCTCTTGAAACGTCGATCGACACGCTGCTCGCGGAATCGTTTGAACGTTCGACGAAAGAATGAGAGTGTTTTTCCGCGCAAACATCGCGTCGCCATTGGCGGGCCATAGAGCCGTTTCTTTTCATTCGATTCTCAGTATTTCTTGTGATTCTGGTGATTCTGGTGATTCTTGTGATTCTGGTGATTCTGGTGTTCGCAATTCTAGCGACAGCATTTTGTCAGGATTATTTTCGGATACCCTAATCAGTCGGCTCGTTTTTCCTTGAACGCACGGTGAGTATATCCAACTCTGATCGTGTTTTGTTACGTCTGCTCGTATAAATGACAAATTAAATTCTTGCGCGACACGATACGTTGCGATAGATTGCGCGTGGGATGGACGTTTTCCATGGCGAGGACATAAAGAAAGAAAGAAAGAAAGAAAAAGAAAAAAAAAAGAAATGAAACGAACGGTTGCACCGTCACGATATCCGCACTCGAATGCAGTCGGTATTATGCCGATGCTCGATCGCGTGTTATTCAAAGTTTTTTCGCCTCGCTGTACAATCCTAGTTTTCCGATAGCACTTTTGGAGAAAGTATGACACGACTTTCGTGACCGGTTGGTGTGTTTCGTGACTGGAGCGTGGTCGGACACGGAGGCAAAATTTAGACGAATGTCTCTCGGTTCGACAACGGGGAAACTGTTGTCGATAGGACTGGTACGTCTCTTCTGTTAATTAATAGGGAATTTCGTTGGAAACGTTCGACGCGGTAGACGCGGTAGACGCGGTAGACGCTCGCTGTTTACTTTCGACCGACGACACCGGACGAAACTAGATTTCGCTCGATATAAATACCGAGGCACGAACGTCGTAAACGTACTGTGCACGGTCATCGAGAGCAGTCGAGCAGTCGAGCAGTCGGTTTGGCGTGCCAGCGTTCTCGTTAATTCCAGAAAATTATCGACGGATGGTTGCGCGTAAAAACGTACGTTTGCGGCCATGTTCAAGAGCTCTCGGTCGCGAAGATATCGCGATTTCGTCATACCACGTGCCGCCATTTTCTTTTTCCGTATTCAAACGGTGTTGCATTCCTACGATTAGCCGCGCTTTTCTGTCGTCATTCTTTTCCTCGTTCAATCGTCTCGTTGTTTGCGGGGTTTACAATTTTTTTACCATTTATTTATCGAGTAAATACGTTCTACGTGCTTGCAAGGAATTCTCATAGAACGACAACAACATCACGACGATAATAATAATAAGACGTCGTTTCGATTCTAGAACGTGCCCGTGCCAAGGTATGATTCACCTTTTTACCTACAAGCTCTACTTACCAAAGTAACGAAATAACGCGGAAAGTATCGCAACCGTACGAAAGTTCCATTGATAAGAATTTACCTTAAACACGAACATTTCGTTCGCAGTTGATCGTTTATAATCTCGAGGACGCCAGTGGGTTCGCGTTTAACGTCCTTCGAATGATCGAACAGGCTAATTGCGTTGCTAATTTCGATTCTCACAGTGGTCAACTGGATCGCAAAAGACCAAGAGCAACGATCCGAATAAAGCTTCGAACCTATACGATCCATCTATGTTTGTTGCATTAATTCTGCGATTTCCGCAACACGTGTACACGTATATTGGCGTTGGACGAAGCGCGATAAATTCGTCTCTTGTTTCGTAGCGGCAAAATGTTCTCCGGTGACGTTACTAGCGAGCCAGGTGAGACCGGATGATGGCCAAAAATGGGGGAGGGGGAGAGGACTGGTGTAGCAAAATCTTACGGTTCATCGTCGAGAAACTTTGTCACGATTCGTTATCCTTTTCGATGCGAGGCCTCTCGCTCTGTTCCATCGTTACACTCTCGCCCTCCTCTTCCCTCGCTCTTTCAATGCGGCGCGCGTTAACTTCGGATTACGTAAGTGACGGAGAGCGCTGCTACCAAAGAGCCTTGGTTTCCTTTTAAAAATGGCCGTCCACTGGCCCGAGAAACATCATCTCGTGTCGAAAACATTGGTCGTTCTGTGCCACGGAGAAAAACACACGCGGTGGCGCATCCGCGAAAAAACAAACAACAAGAAACGAAACGCAGTACCGATCTCGCGCACGATTTCCGGGAAATTATCGCTGGTTCAGCGGATCAAATGTTCCTCGACGCTATTCGACGTTAATGAATTTATCGGCGGCGATGATTCGCTCGATAATTAACCGGCCATTAGTCGCGTTTCGCTGCACGAATATCAAAATATAATGTAAACGTGTTTTACCACGCGCATTCTTTGACAACGATATCGCTGGTTCGGTGTGACGATCGAGGTATTATCAGCAAATCCGTGTATTGAAATTAATACTTCTGGGACGATTTTTCGTGGTCGCAAGATGGACGAATAAATAATGCTTGGCGTTCCGAAATCGAATATGCAAAAAGGAAAACTGCAGCGGTTCGATGGAATATCGTTATCGAGTATCGATGCATTAGAATTTCAAAGCAACTAGGTTTCCAAGATTTGTTGCACTTGTTGTCGGGTTCCTTACCTTTTGGTTACAATTACGAAACGAAGAACGATCGAAGGAAATCGGAACGTAAAAATAATACTTCCCAGCTAGATCAGAGAGTCAATAACGGCTGATAATACATTTTCTTTTTTTTTCTTTTTTTTCTTAACCGATAAACTTAATCGGACGATAACGGGCTGCCGTGCGCCGATAAAATTCACCACGGAGCATTGACGTTTAGAAATGTTAATTTCCTATTGCACGATTGGCATATACGATAGATGTCGCATTGGCATCGGATTACTCGTAATATATATATCAAATATTACATCGTCGCTCCCTTTCGCGCCAAATTTTTAACACGCGAACTCTGTGTTCATCGCGCGATTAACTGAATCGCGCGAAAAATATTGTATACAAATTAAGAGGATTTACATTGCGGATACTTTTACACGCGTTATCACCGGCAACGCCGTGTCGGCGCTTTTGAACCGCAATTTACATTTCGGGGACAGATCATTGATCTTTTATCGAAACTGCTTAAACGTTCGTCGTTCGTCGTTCCGTTGGTCGTGCGATTTATTTAAAACGTTCACCCCGAGCTCGATGAACACGCTTTTACGTGTTCTCTTTCACCATTGAAATTTAAAAAAAAAGTACGCGGCAATATCGGCACCTGCCAATAAAAAGTCAACCGTTGACACTATTGAGAAACACCGCGGAAGTAGATTAAATATTAAATATTTCCCACAGCGAACACCGGTTGGTGACAATTATTATGGTAGCACAGATTATTACCCTTTTAATCAATCAGCCATCGTTTAACTATTTTCTCCCTCGTTATTTTATCGGTTATCGACAACCGTCGATAAGCTCCTCTGTTCGGCGATTTCAATTTTCGATTCGAGTCGGACATCGCGGAGCGTCTGGACTTGACATTGTCAGAAATGGGGAGAAAATTCGAGGCGTTGACGAGGTTCGATCGTTCTTGAACTTTGACCAAGTTACGCGTCGCTGCAACTATTAAAGTGGTCAAAACGAGCAATTTCTAATTTTTCATAAAAGTTTCTACGAATCTACCGCAATGGCTTTTATAAAATTTTCCGCGACTTTGTGGTAAAAATAGAGGTAAAGTTTTATCCTCCGTGCATCGTGCATTTTTTCATGTATCGTTCGTTTTAATTTCTTCGACAGAAATAA
>SMSQ01019185.1:3881-24501 GCA_019453375.1 Ctenoplectra terminalis | reverse complement strand
CAAAAAATAATAATAAAGTATCCACAGAATATTAAAAGAATTTAATACAAAATATAAATAAAATATCAACTCTTACTTTAAAGAAATTCATGGAAGCTCCAATTTTTAATAAACCAAAAATAAAAATTATTATAGAGCACGGAACGTTAATAAAATTTAATCTAGAATATAAATAAAATACCAACTCTCATTTAAAAGAAATTTATGAAAACTCTAATTTCGAATAAACCAAACCAAAAAATAATAATAAAGTATCCACAGAATATTAAAAGAATTTAATACAAAATATAAATAAAATATCAATTCTCACCCTAAAGAAAATCATGAAAACTCCAATTTTCAACAAACCTAAAATAAAAATTATTATAAAATACCGAGTGTTAATAAAATTGAATCAAAAATATAAATAAAATATCAACTCTCACCCCAAAGAAAATCATGGAAGCTCCAATTTTCAACAAACCTAGAATAAAAATCATTATAAAACACGGAACGTTAACAAAATGCAATCCAAAACATAAAATACCAACTCCAAAGATTACAGAAACCCTAATTTTAAATAAACCGAAACCAAAAAAAACAATTACAAAATATCCACAAGAATGTTAACAGAGTTTAATCTAAAATATAAATACCGCATCGAACTTCTACGAATAATAATAAATAAGGATAGCAATAACAGTAAAATAAATTTCAACTACCTTACTTATTGCCGCAACACAGTTGCTCACGAAAAATCCAAGCAATAACGTACCCGCTCGTACCTTTCAAGTTCACTAACCATTCTAATTAAATATAATCTGGCACCATGCCGTTTAACCACGACTTAAATTACAACCGCTCGCAAGAAATGGAATTCTAAGTATATTTTATCAAATAAATACGATCCCCGGCTATGAAAGAAACTCGAAACCCGTTTACGATACAACAGCGAATAACCTGTACACGGTGGGATCCCGCGTTCAATATAATCCAACGGAATTCGATTAATCGATTCGCTTGACGTTATCGATGAACTAACCTGTCGACCGACGCTAATTACCACTGACGTTTATTATATCAAGAGGAACCATGGCCGCGAGCATGTAATATTGACACAATGCGATGCGACATAAGAAACTTTCTGTTCCCATATTCCCACAAGACGATGTTAAAGCGGCAACTACGAACCGCAAATATTTGTCTTTTCCGCGCCATCTTGACAGGAGTGGCGTGCCGCTTCGACACCTCGATGGTACTGTTACAGTGCTCCCTCGAACAACACGGTTTCGATTATACGTGTATCCTTTTTTTTTTTTTTAACAAATTTATATTTTTCGTTCAGATTTATTTTACTTTATTAGAAGTAATTTATTTCCAATTTCAGTTCTGCTTTGTATCTTTCTATATTCTGATTTTTTATTGGATCTAATTTATTTCCAATTTCAGTTCTGCTCTGTATTTTTCTATATTCTAATTTTTTATTAGAAGCAATTTATTTCCAATTTCAGTTCTGCTTAGTATTTTTCTATATTCTAATTTATGATTACAGCTAATTTATTTCCAATTTCAGTTCTGCTTTGTATTTTTCTATGTTCTAATTTATTTACAATTTCAGTTCTGTTTTGTATCTTTCTATATTCTAATTTTTTATTACAGCTAATTTATTTCCAACTTCAGTACTGCTTTGTATTTTTCTATATTCTAATTTATTTACAATTTCAGTTCTGCTTTGTATCTTTCTATATTCTGATTTTTTGTTGGATCTAATTTATTTACAATTTCAGTTCTGTTTTGTATCTTTCTATATTCTAATTTTTGATTACAGCTAATTTATTTCCAATTTCAGTACTGCTTTGTATTTTTCTATATTCTAATTTATTTACAATTTCAGTTCTGTTTTGTATCTTTCTATATTCTAATTTTTGATTACAGCTAATTTATTTCCAATTTCAGTACTGCTTTGTATCTTTCTATATTCTAATTTTTTATTACAACTAATTTATTTCCAATTTCAGTTCTGCTTTGTATCTTTCTATATTCTAATTTTTTATTACAATTAATTTATTTGGCATATCTAGAATATTATTCCTCGCACCGAAGAAAAGAGACGAGAAGGAAGGAATGTCAATTCGTTTATGTGAACTAATTTGTTTTAAATTGTGTAAATTGGTCTTAGGAGAAGCAGTGGTATAGAATTGGAACACGTAACGAATCGTTATAGAACTTGGAAAAAGATCCAATGTATGTAATAAATAATGTGGTAATATGGACTATAAATAATATACGTTGAACAAATATACGTAAATGTGTGTATGTATATTTAAATTTTACGTCTACGACTACGGTGTCAGTCGTGTCCCTAATCCCCGTGTTATTCAAAGGACTACTGTATAACGAGCATCGGTAGTCCCGATCATTTCCAATGGTTTCCGTTTAAATTATAGCTACTTCAAAAAAACTTGCTTTTTAAATAATAAAATATGATATCGTATTACATAAAAGATGCACTACGCGAAATTATAAACTAATATAAATCAAGGGAATGTTTATCGTGTTATATCGATACTCTGCTCTCGAAATGTCGTGCTCTATCTAAACCGTGTTAAACGAAACTTTAAAGGAACGCAAACTAAGATATGTTCCGTGTTATATGAATACCGTGCTCTCGAAATGTCGAGCTGTATGGAAACCGCGTTAAACGAAACTTTGAACAAACGTAAACTAAGATATGTTCCGTGTTATTTGAAAATACGAAATATGCTGTATCCAAACCGTGTTAAACGATATTTTAAACGAAACGTTAAACGAACGCAAACTAAGATATGTTCCGTGTTATATAAAACATTCCGTGTTCTCGGAATGTATGTATTGTACCCGGAAATTAGCAAGTGAAATATTTTTCAAATTAAATTCAATTCACGGTATGCGAGAGTCGGCGAACCTCGCAAAGCCGTGCTATAGAGAAACAGTTTTACAAGACCACCGTGTCCTAACAAAGCTATCGCAATTTTGTACATCACATCATATCAAAACCGCGTTTCCAGAGTACCATATTACAAGAGAGTGAGCCGTATATTTATCGAGTTCACGGTTCCACGTAACGCAAAACACGCAAGGTTATTCCAACGAGGAATCTCGCAATCGGCGAATACCGATTACCACTGCCCGAAACGTGTCACCTTAGAAAATCGATATAATCGAGCTGTTGTCTCCGTTTCGCGTATTGTCAATACACAGGTCGAAAGATTCGACAAAAACTGGCAAGTCACGTTGTTAAAAATAAGCCTTATTATATAGTATAGTATACATATATTTTTAATGTTTTAGAAACAGTCGCGTATACTGGTACGGTCCCATTCCTTGCAAGGGTCAGGTATTGGTTTATGGGACTCGGCGAGTGTCTGGCTTTTCCTTTGCGTTTTTCGTTACTTCGATCTAGTCCTTCAAGCTAATAACAGCATTCCAGGTCATTTTTGTGAAACATCATTAACAGATATTAGTAAATATACTTAGTAAATATACTTAGTATAGTACGCTATAATATACTTAGTAAATATACTTACTTAAAACTCTGTTGAATTTACTTTACACACAAATATTCAAGAATAACTTCATGCAAAAATTTTATAAACATATGGTGGTACATTTTTGCCAATTTTCCGTGATTTCCTATAAAAGAAAGATACAGAGGAAGGTTTGTCTCGTTTGTATAAACTTTTTCATAGACTTTGGCACAAGTAAGTACGCTTCAATTGTCGGTTCTATTTTTCCCTTCAAGCTAAGAACACCATTCCAGGTCATTTTTGATACACATCGTCAATATTAATAAATATACTCAGTCAAAACTCTGTTGAATTTATTTTACAAATAAATATTCAACAATAACTTCATGCAAAAATTTTATAAACATATCGTGGTACATTTTTGCCAATTTTCCGTGATTTTCTACAAAAGAAAGATACAGAGGAAGGTTAGTCTCGTTTGTATAAACTTTTTCATAGACTTTGGCACAAGTAAGTACGCTTCAATTGTCGGTTCTATTTTTTCCTTCAAGCTAACAACACAATTCCAGGTCATTTTTGATACACATCGTCAATATTAATAAATATACTCAGTCAAAACTCTGTTGAATTTATTTTACAAATAAATATTCAACAATAACTTCATGCAAAAATTTTATAAACATATCGTGGTACATTTTTGCCAATTTTCCGTGATTTTCTACAAAAGAAAGATACAGAGGAAGGTTAGTCTCGTTTGTATAAACTTTTTCATAGACTTTGGCACAAGTAAGTACGCTTCAATTGTCGGTTCTATTTTTTCCTTCAAGCTAACAACACAATTCCAGGTCATTTTTGATACACATCGTCAATATTAATAAATATACTCAGTCAAAACTCTGTTGAATTTATTTTACAAATAAATATTCAACAATAACTTCATGCAAAAATTTTATAAACATATCGTGGTACATTTTTGCCAATTTTCCGTGATTTTCTACAAAAGAAAGATACAGAGGAAGGTTAGTCTCGTTTGTATAAACTTTTTCATAGACTTTGGCACAAGTAAGTACGCTTCAATTGTCGGTTCTATTTTTTCCTTCAAGCTAACAACACAATTCCAGGTCATTTTTGTAACACATCGTCAATATTAATAAATATACTCAGTCAAAACTCTGTTGAATTTATTTTACAAATAAATATTCAAGAATAACTTCATGCAAAAATTTGATGAACATATGGTGGTACATTTTTGCCAATTTTCCGTGATTTTCTACAAAAGAAAGATACAGAGGAAGGTTAGTCTCGTTTGTATAAATTTTTTCATAGACTTTGCACAAGTAAGTACGCTTCAATTGTCGGTTCTATTTTTTCCTTCAAGCTAAGAACACAATTCCAGGTCATTTTTGATACACATCGTCAATATTAACACTAAACCTATCAAACCGGTCAAACGACCGTTTCGTAATTTCTTCTCCAAATTTGATAAATCATTAACGGTGCACTTTTGAATATTTTTTTCCGATTTTCCGTAAAATATACGGTCAAAGATTTAGTTTCTCCAGCATTGTGTATTTTTCCAAGTATCTATTTGAAAGAAAAAAAAAAAAAAAAAAAAAAAAAAAAAAAGAAAACAAAGAACCAAAATTGGTCGGAGCGTGTTCCGGACGAGAAATTCCTGGAAGACATAAACAAAGCGCTCGCGTGTCACGCAAACGGAACGACCAACCCGCTTTTCGCCGTCGGTAAAAACACTGACCGTATACGAAATAAGCGGACTTTCAGGTTGAAGGTCACTACGCGGGACGAGTGAAATAACGAGAGTCGTATATTCGAATCGTGTCACTTACCTGATTCAGTGTCGTAGGAATGATGTCAGGGGTTTGCGGTAACATTTTGCCGTTGATCTGTGGTCGACTGCCCCTCGAGTCAAAACGATCCTGCAGCCCACGCGATCGGTAGCATAATATCCTGACGAGAGAACGGTAGAAGACACCTTGACAGGATACACACAAGGATCGATCACGAACGACTCGGCACCAACCGTGTATCACTGACCGATTGTCTTCGCGCACTGCTTATTTACCACCCGATCGTGTCAATTGTGTCCTCGATAAAGGAGACCGATCGTTTTAACGTTGGTCGTTTACGAAAATACGATCGATTTTCCTTTTTTTCTTCCGCGTTGAAGAATAGGCGACGAGGCGAAGAAACGCTCCTTTCCACCACGAAGTCATGCGCGAGACTGACGGGTCCGGGCGGTGTAGCTGAGGCCGAGCGGAACCGAACGCCGGCGGGAACGGCCGAGCGCCTATCATCCCTCGAAACGCGCGCAGACTATGGTATTTCTAAAATTTAATCGCTATCGACTACCGATGAAGGAATTGTCATGGGAATTATCGCTCCAATTCGCACTCGATGGTAATATTAATGAGCTTTTTCACGCAGAGAAAGGAAAAAAGGTTTCCTTCTCCGATGATTTGTTCGCGTTTCGGGTGTAATTAAGCTTTGGGAATAAACTGAAAATTTTTTATCGACGTCGCGATCATTTTTACGCGTGTTAATGGAGTTAGAACATTGTAAAATGTAATTTGAATGAAAGAGAGAAAAATAGTAAGCAATTTTGTTGCTTTATAACTTTGCGTTTGATTCATTGAAATAGTTGAATTTTTCGTTTTTTATTCAATCGATATTTTATAAGAGAAACGAATGAAACTTTTATTCGTGCAATATGTGGTATCTTATCAGACTGTGAATCGAAAAATAAACGTACAGAACTATATCGATAGAGATTAAGTTAGATAAACAAGTTACGAGTAAAAGGAAGCAAAAAATTATTAATCTTTATCTTCCTGTGTCTAAGACAATTGTAATAAGAATGTAATACTTTTCTCGCGGTGTTATCTCTGACGTGTACGTTATCGAAAATGATTATTGTCACGAACTGTAACGAAGAATATTGCTTTAAATAAAATCGCATAGAATATACATTAGTTTCTATCCGCTAATTATTACCAATATTATGTAAAAGATAATTATGTCAATCATTCAATGCAAACAGCAACAGTGATTTTATACTTGCTTACATAATTTGTATCGTTCACATTATCAAGCAAAACGAATAATAAGTTTAGAAACATATTCGAAAGTCTAAACGAAAATTCATTATTATTTCATTCATTCAAATTCATTATTATTTCATTCACTCAAACTCATTTTTATTTCACTCATTCAAATTCATTTTTATTTGTTTTATTCAAATTAATTTTTATTTCATTCGTTCAAATTCATTTTTATTTGATTCATTCAAATTAATTTTTATTTCATTCATTCAAATTCATTTTTATTTCATTCATTCAATCATTTTTATTTCATTCATTCAATCATTTTTATTTCATTCATTCGAATTAATTATTATTTCATTCATTCAAATTCATTTTTATTTCATTCATTCAATCATTTTTATTTCATTCATTCAAATTCATTTTTATTTCATTCATTCAATCATTTTTATTTCATTCATTCAAATTCATTTTTATTTCATTCATTCAATCATTTTTATTTCATTCATTCAATCATTTTTATTTCATTCGTTCAAATTCATTTTTATATATAAAAAAAAAATTCAATTCACAGTATCTATATTTTAACATCCGATCATTAAGCTTCTTAAAACTCTTCTTGCAAGCTACAATTTTCCCTTTTTTTAACTCACAGGATTCTATTTGTTTTAAATTACGTTATAATATATTCTACTAATTTTAAGCTACACGCATTAAAATACAATCCACTTTCTAACCACCTGCTATTTTATCTATTCCTCTATTACTCTACTATTCCGCAACACTCAGGTTAAGGACAAGAAACTGTGTCATATCATTTTTACATTATCACGCACACGTTCCACCAACCTCCTACGAAAACGCACGAAGTTCGCGAATTAAATCTTATCTGATATAACAGTCCACGGTTGCCACTGTGCGCGGGGACAGTTTGTTCTACGAAATACGACTTCATTTCTGAAGGGGGGAGACTGGTCCGCCATCAGAAGCTCGTTTGTATTCACTCTGTAATGGTTGCCTCGCAGGACGCATAATAGTCGTATCTAAAGAGTCGCCTTGCAAACGACAAATTCCTTTCTCCAGCCGCTTCGGCCATACTTGGAATTTAAACGCCGCCTCCGCAAGACGGACCTTTGAAATTCGCGGAAACCTCGTTGAAAGATCAAACACTCTGGCTGACATTACGAAGGGGTCGACGTGAAAGCGGCGAATCGGGCAAAGTGGAAGGACGAGCGTGAAACAGGACCTCGGATTGGTAAAACAAAAGGGTTCGGTTAAAAATATCGGTTACGTCAACTGGACTTCTCAAGGCTGAAGACCGTCGCATCTTCTACCGAACCGCGTTTAGGGAAGCATACAGATTATAATAATTATCAAACGTCAATTTTTTCGGTTAAATCAGACGCAGGTTGTTTCGTAGATGCTTGCATTTCTTATGAATATTATCTGATAAGCATAAAGCAGTTATTCTGCATTCATGTAATGTATCATCTGCAAATTTTTAATTACCTTTTCGATACTATGGTTAAATATAAACCATTTGTCGGTAATTTAACGCTGGAACTATCAAAGTGGTCAAAATGACCCATTCGTAATTTTTGATAGCAATTTTATAAATTTAATATAGCATCTCAGAGGCAATTTTCTGTGATTTTCTGTTTAAAAAGTACACAAAGCTTTGTTTATCTTGCATTGCGTATTTTTTTATATACCTTTCATTATGATTTTTTCGGTAGAAATAAGTATGCTTTAATCGTCGGTAGTTCTAGTGTTAAGGGAGTTGAAAAGTTATAAAATAACGCGATGAAAAGAATGGATACTCTGAATAAATAAATGCGAATAAACAAACTCTGAGTAAGTGCGAACAAATAATTTAGTTTTGTTACATTTTTACCTTCCTTACACATATTCTTTTTTGTATTTGTAAAATATTAAAAGTGTATACTTTAAAAACAAAAAGACGTAAAATGATTGTGAAATACACTTGGAAAAAGAAGACTAAAATTGATTTCAGCCTAATTCGAAGTCCTGAATAATTACAACCCTTTGAAAATTCGATGCAACGAATTGATTGAAAAGTGCAAATACTTTCTAGACTAGAATAAATTCTTTCTCTTTCATGCGTTACGTGTAAAGTGAAATTTAAAACACTATTGAGATCCAAAGTACTTTCTATCGTGAAGTGTCTTGATATAAAAAAAACTGATATGCCATTTTTCACCGTGCTCCTTTCATTCTGTACGTTTTTGAACAAACTTTTGCGCCACCGAACCAAGAGTCCATGAATCTTTTTAAATCCCGTCACACCTGTTTGAAGTACGATAAGAGCGAAGGTTACATCACGAGACATGAGTCAGACGAGCAATTTTCACCGGTACCGACGAATTCCGTGTACCGTTCCTACGAAACGAGCACTTCGCCGTGGCTAACGTATCAGCAATGAGCATAGCTTTTACCGAAAATGGTATACCTCAATTTTATTCGAGACCTTTCAATTACGACACTCGTTTGAAGTTAACTTGACTCACATTCCTGTGTACCATTAGAGGTCTCTTAACCGTCTGGAGATATACGCGTCATACTATAGAAATTTGTTGCATGTATTTAAATATGATAAGGTTCTAATAGCGAACGATGCAATGGTTAACGCTAGAACTACCAAAGTGGTCAAAATTACCCATTCGTAATTTTTTACAGAATTTTTATAAATTAACTACGGTGCCTTCGGGCAGATTTTCCGCGATTTTGCATTAAAAATATAGATAAACTGTTGTCCGAATTGCATTACATATTATTTTATATACTTTCCACTTTGATTTCATCGGTAGGAATAAGTATACTTTAATCGTCGGTAGTTATAGTGTTAAAGATAGTTAAAAGGAGCTTTAACGATTTATAAAATGTTAAACGTCTTTGCGGTTACGTGTCAAAAATTAAAAATAAAATAAAAATGTAATAGTGCGATACCTGCGATATTTCTTTCTTTCTATTATTTAGCAAATTTTAAAATCGGAGTAATTTTTTAATTTGTGTAGGTACAATGGAGAGATGAGAAATTAACTGGCTATTTACAAGCTGAAATGTTACGGAGAAAAGAGGAATCACTTGCGGCACCCGAATGGGTATAAAAAGAATAATAAGGACGTCAATAATGATGATCTATCCGAATTTAGGCGTCACTATTATCCTTTACGAGTCCTGCGTGTGTATTCCCCTATTCCCATATTACATTTCAGCTCCAAGGTATCCGGCCAACTTCTTCATCAAGGAACTCAAAAATTCACGAACACTCTGCACATATTCTTCCTTATTTATTCAATACCAAAGTTCAAACAAGGATCGCAAGGATCCTCTATTTTTCCACAGGTTCAGTTTCTGATTAATAGATAATCACAACTTTTTGTTACATTATAAAACATCGAACACCCTGGATAATGTTAATCAGTGTTGTACAATTTATTTCTTGCAAATAAAATGCAATTAACACTAGGTTTACGGGCGTTGATTGGATCATTTTGATGGTTAGATCGAAATACAAATTTTTTGTGATATCATTAGTTCGGTTTGCTTCGAATTAATAGATTTCTAGAAGCAGAGATTTATTTAGTACATTTTTCTATATAATTTTCATTTTGAGTTTACATTTTCGATTGCTAAACTCAAGCACGAAATCTGAACTGCGTCAAATTGACGGGTTCCGTAAATCTGGTGTTAATGATACAAGGTACGTCATAGAAATACAATCCTAAAAAATCCTGTTGATATTTCAAGGATATAAATTCATTTATTTGTTTGTTTAGCATAAATTGGGTTCAGATGAGCAAGATGTACACTTTGTTTGTTGCACAGAATATTTAATAAAAAAAAGGTTAAATGCACATAAATATATCATAACTGAAATTCACAACAGCTATCAGACTTATTTTATATCAAAATAAACAATGGTATTATCAAGATTTATTTATAATAAAACAGATTGCTAATGCTTGATTTCTGACTAATAATTAATTTCTGACTTGTACACGCGAGTGAGCCTCTCTTGGCTTACTTCATACCCCGCTGCTCTTTTTTTCTTTTTGTGTAGTTCATAGATGGAGAGAACTATTGTCAATTTTCGCGCCAGATTCAAGTAGTGATATCGTGAAATATTGATTACATTCAACAAATCCTAATAAATCCTAAAAAAATCCTAATAAATCCTAACAAATCTCACACCAAGAAACCCGAAACTCATTGAACTCTCCGCGCACCCGTTCCTTTCTATCCGGCCAACATCTACGATCAACCGCGTATCACAAATCTCCCCCTTTTTCCATATATCCCCTTTCCCATTAGCAAACAATCGTTCCAAGCCGGCTGATTTACGTAACCAAGACAAAAGATAAATTAATTACAGAATCTGCTCGGATCGATACGTAGCCACTTCCTACTGACTTTCTACGGCCTACATTTTATCACCGATAGAGAACGGTATTATCCGCATCGGCGAGCCAACGACTTCCGGAATAATTCACCGATGAATTCCACCGGTCGGAGGAGAAGGAGGGGCTCGCTACTAATTCCAATATCTCATTTACGTTTACGTTCCTGGCTGGCTCGTAATAGCGGCAGATACAGCGGCTAGCCGATGTATCCACGGAAGAGCTGGCGCCGCGAAAGCTCTAGAAGGCTATCCATAAAACATGCTCGCTCGAATGAGCCAAACGAGTAGAAAGGAGCGAACGTCGGATAGAACGAGATGAAAAGGGTAGCCCTGACAAGAGAAAAGAGAACGAACGTCTTCCCGACACGCTTGTCTTCCGTGACCACCAAGAAACGTTTAGCCAAAGGGAGCTCGTTTACGCGGAGGGTGCAAGGAAGGGACGCTGAAGAAGAGGAAAAAAAAAGATGAGAGAAGAAGCTGTTGAACAGTGACGGTTCGTCGTGACGAGAATCTGTGCTTGATCGACCGATCGTGACGTTTAACGTATTTTATTTATCTATTGAGACTCATTGGGTCTGTGAAGGCGTATTCGTATGTAACAGTTGAAGAGGTTGGTGCAAAAACAGGGGAAAATTGAATAAAATAAAAGTATATAAAAGTTTCGCTAAGTACAATTTTGGTGGGAAGCGGATTTGCTCGGATCTTGCACCAAGGTTTTCAATTAGAGCGCGGAGTTATGCAAATTATTATTTTTGGGAATGTAGAAGAAAAAGTTGAACTTCCGTGGAAAATTATTTTATCTGTGAGATGTAATATTTCCATATTGGGTGTGTTCTATACAATTTTTTAATTTTTTTATAGATGCATAAAAATTTATAGTGTAGTAATGATATAAGGTGAGTTAACAAAATTAGTTTTTAATTTATCAAATGAGTTTAATAGCGATATTAGGGTCGTGTTAATAGAGATAGGCAATCTTTAAGAAATACGTAAGTGGAGTGTAACGTGGATGAATTATCAAACTTATTTCACGAATTAAATGATGATTCAAAGAGGAATGAAAATAAAATTTGTTGACATTTAGAAAATTGAAGATTAGAAGAATATTAAAATTTATTTCCATTCCTCTTTGATCTTAAAATTTCTCGACAATTAGAAAATTGAAGATTAGAAGAATATTAAAATTTATTTCCATTCCTCTTTGATCTTAAAATTTCTCGACAATCAGAAAATTGAAGATTAGAAGAATATTAAAATTTATTTCCATTCCTCTTTGATCTTAAAATTTCTCGACAATTAGAAAATCGAAGATTAGAAGAATATTAAAATTTAAATCACCACAAATACGCCAAAACGAAAGGCAGAAAAAGATTCTGTCAAACTTTTCATTCAAAGAACAAAGATATAAACTACTTAAAAATTTACAGTACCCGACTATACATTCCCTTTTTTCATCAAGTACTATTTTTACCACTTGCTTTTAACAATTATACTTAAGTACTCAAATATACACACCGATTGCCTATAATTCTGAGGAAATCAACTTTCATATTCTTCCACTAGTAATTACATAAATTAGTCTCCGAATAAAAACGGTGACACTACAGGAAAAGGATAAACACCGCCAATTGTAAGCAATTACATTGAGCAATTCCTTCCAATAACAACACTCATAGTACAAGAACTTATCGATATCCACGGTACCAAAAAACAGGAACATTTGTACACAATTTTAACGCTGTTCCAATAAACCGAGCCGATCAGAGAGACGTCAAAGGGAAGATGAGGAGCGCAAAGACGCGAACAGAAACGAATTACACGGTACTCAACAATTTCAGCTTGTTTCCTTTTAAAGTCCACGCTCGACGGTTTTTTACGTTCGCATCGCGCCGCGGAATAGATCCGCGAAGCCGCTCGATCTTCGTGTCTCCCTCGAACGTCCATTCATAAAACATGGCCTCTTAAACGGGAACGAAGGGCAGAAGCATCGGTGACAGGCTGAGCGGAAAAAGACCGAGAAGGAAAACCGAAGAGGAGAGGCACAACGAAAGCGAGTACGGAACGGAAATACGGTTGCACGGCCGATGACGAAGAGCAAGCGGTTCTCTCGCTGTTCGTTTTGCGCAGAGATCGAGAAACCCCAGACAAGAGGTTAATTTTACCGTAAGAGAGAAAAGAAAGAAAGGAAAAAAAAGGAAAAAAAAAGAAAAATAAAAGAAAGAGACACGCTAAGAAGAGGGAAAAGGGAGCGCAGAGAAATATACAACGCGAGACACGAGCACTTCCGCGAGTTAAATTGAAAGTTGGATACACGTGAGACACAAGTCGAACGATGTCAGGGATCGTTAGTCGATGGAATTATTTCACGGAATTATTTCATGGAATCGTTTCATCCCGATGACTCGTTAAAACAAACATGGCGACGACGATGAACATTTCGCGCCGCGTGTCGCGGATCGGAGGTGAATTAAGTACGAAAGGACAACGCAAAAAGGAACCGAATGGTTCCACTTCGAAACCTACTCTTTCCTTTCTTACACGCTACGCCTTGGCTCGCATTAATTCGTGCCACGTTTCTTTCGTATAATTGATCCACATACCGATCCAAGTGCTTTTAGGCACGAGTGGTCTCTGCGTTTTCGAGTGGACGTCTTCTTCTTTTTTTTTTCCTCAATTTAACCCTTCACGCGAACGAGCCAGTCTCGCCCGTACTACGATTCTATGACTTATTCCGGTTGTTCTATCCGAGGGAAAAAAATTTCTATCAAGATGAGAGTACAGAAGGGTAAGTTGATGAATAACGAGCCACTTTGTTTCGAAGGATCGGTTCATCGGTAAATTTGATTTATATCTAAGTTAACAAAAAAAGGGACTGATGTATGTATGTATATATTATATAAATATGCGCTAAGATAAATGCACGAGGATTTATAATATTAATTTCCATCCGAAGTATACTTCTGAGGAACAGCTTCGTTGATTTGCCAATGGTAGCTAATTTCATATTACTTTTTTCTTTTCTTAACACTAAACCTACCGAAGCGGTCAAATGACCGTTTCGTAATTTCTTATCCAAATTTTATAAATTATTAACGGTGCACTTTTGAATATATTTTTGTGATTTTCTGTAAAATATATGGTTAAAGATTTGTTTCTCCAGCGTTATGTATTTTTCCAAGTATCTATTATTGTAATTTCTTTGATACGAGCAGGTGTAGTTTAATCGTCGGTAGGTTTAGTGTTAGTCGAGTAAACTTTAATATTATCAATTCTGTATTAACACATCTTGTGCGGGAAGCGACTAAAGTCGTTTTGCGCGGATTTCGCATCTTGAGCGAGAAGCGACTACAGTCGTTTTTCACGGATTATTGATGGATTATTCTTACCGATGGGTTTTTGTGATGTTTTTACGGTAAGATCAGATAGACATGCGTTGCAAAAATACAAAAGGTGCGTTGCAAGAATGAATTCCTATGAATTCGGAAAGACTTTGGCGGCAAAGTGCCCGCGCAAGATGTGTTAATATTCGATGTAAATAAGATATTATTGTTACTATTTGCGTACAAATTTGATATTCAACGTTTCGTATCAATGTTATGCAGTTGATAAAAGTTTTCATATTCGAGAAACGTGAAATGTCTTTTGAACGGGTATAAAAATTGCTTCCTGGAGCAGACTTTCTTGAAATTTCAACTTCGCTGGAACTAGAACACTTGTTACTGTAATTTCGAGCAACAAGCTCGTGTACAGTGATGAAAGAGAGTGGAAGATAAACTTTAATTCCGGGCTGCTTGGCTGGCACGCAAGGTAAAACCAGACGCTGGAATCTTGGTAGTGCGAATCAATCTTATTGCTAGTCTCGTCTAGTCTGCTTCTGGCAAAAGGAATTCCTGGAATTTTATCAGTGGCGTATTCAAGGGGGTGTATTCACGTGTAATAGCAGCCCAGAAATTTTACCGTAAGGGAATATCCTTTTACATCTGTACTGGATGTTTCCTTTCCTTGTTGTGATATGAATCGAAACACGGAAAATACAACGAGGCGTGTTTAAAAAAATGTTTACACGTGATCGAAGAACACGATTTGAAATTAACCCTCTATGGAACCGTGTGACTTAAAAGTTACAAACTGATTTATCTATATTTTAAAAAATTAATTTTCTTTAGTTATCACTGTACTATTAAATTTTATCACTATATTACTGTAATTATACCGCGATCCATCTATAGCAATTATTATTTTTAAAGTTTTCAAATCAAAGTGAAAAACTGTAATCAATCGTAATTTTTTCTTCAATAAGCACACAAGATTTGAATTAATAATAGACATAAATTTGATTACTGTATTACTGCAGCGACACCACGATTCATCTACAGTAATTACTAGTTAAAACATTTTCAAATCAAACTGAAAAACTGTAATCGTAATTTTTTCTCCAACAAACAGACAAAATTTGGACAATAGAGGATTAACATTGTTAGTTCAAAGCTTGCTAAAATATATATTTTAAATAGTAGATAGTCTATTTTATTTTAAACCCTGCAAACAGTTTATTGGTTTCGTTAAGTTTCTAAAATAACATTTTATTTTAACGACTTTGACGATAGTGCGACTTAATTTTGAAATATTCTATTCACTTTTAATTTATTCATGTTCTTCCTGATACACTTTCGACATATTTATACCAATTCTATTGTTAGTTCTAATTGAAAGACTGTTTGGTCTTGCGATGAAGATTTTCAAAGAAATAAATTTACGGTGTTAAATTATATAGTTTCTTGCGTTACACCGTTTCTTCATTCGTCCACAGTTTCGTTGTCGAGAAATATTATATTTGAAGTACACGCTTAAAAATTAAGATGCTTCATTTGATGTTTCAAGTTATTGAACTTTGGCTGTCAACTTCCTGTCTAAAATATTGTTTCATTTACTATTTTATAATAGTATTTCAAATACTTTTTCTCTAAATGTTATCCACCTCTGAACGATTTAAATTTAGTTTCAATCATTTGATAATGTATTCATATTCTCGTGATTAAAATAAAAAATCTTTGTCGTGATTTTAACTTACTCCTTCGTTTCGCAAATTTTTTCTTAATTGTAATCCTTTTTATTCCTTCGTCTCGCAATTTTTCTTTTAACTGTAATCACTTTCACTCCTTCGTTTCGCAGACTTTTCTTAATTGTAATTATTTTTATTCCTTGGTTCCGAAAATTTTTCTTAAGTACGTTACTGAATTTTATCCACGTCCTCGTCGAAAAAAATCCTCGAAACCAGAGTGAATTCTCGATGGCGAAGGAGGGACGGCGATGAAAATAGACCTTCTGCCTTTGACTTGCAGATTCCTTCAGGTGCACCGAAATTACATTTACTGAGAAAACCGTCCCGAACGAATATAGCATCGATTATCCTCCGTTTGTCGCGTTGTTGGACAGACTCTGTTCACTTCGAAAGCAAAAAAAAAAAAAGGCACGTACCTCCAATTATGTAAATTAAGAACAGACATATAACGAAGTCATCTTTTGCATATGTATGACTCAATAAAAGAATGAGAGAAACTGAAGCTCGGTTAAAGGAAAACTCGACTGTGTAATTGTTAGGATCGTTAACGAACAATTAGAATCTATTCGAACAATTTATTCTGTTGCTGAAACATTTTTAAACAATCGATCGTTTCAAATATGCGAGAAAAAATTACACTAAAATCTAACCATAATAATAACGTTAGAGTTGAACAATAAGAGAAGGTATTCTATTACAAAAACATAGAAATACATATTTCTTTGAATTAAAAAAAAAAAAAAAATTTGAAAGGAACCTTCCATATTTCATATAATATTTTACACAGTTTACGAAGCACCAAACATCCCGATGAGCAATACAGTTACTTCGAAAAGAACCTTTAACCTTTAAGCTACTAATTGCTACAGTATAATTTAACTCCCTAATAAACAACAATTTCCTATAACTACAACGCTAAGCTACTTATCTCTATCCTTTTATCGCGCGCATGAAATTCATATCGTAAGAAGATTCATTATTAAATATCGTAATTAAATCTATAATCCTTTCACTTCAGCCTTCCTCCGTGAGAAAAGAAAAACACGAAGCGTTTTCCGGTGCCGGAACAGAATTAAACGGCCCTAACAAGACACGCAACGAACCACCGTCATTCCCACTACGTGTTTATTATAATATTCTCCCTGAACATTGTACCCCGTTCTTACAATACGAAATAACAGCTCTTCCCGCCATTCGTTCCTATAAATTTTCTCTCGGTTCGTCCGCGTAATCAACCGTCTGTAATTTACTTTCGACTTCGCCGAGGTTTTATTATTAGGATCCCTTTGCAATTTGTTATTCGATAAAACACGAAATGGGAGGATCCTTTTCCTCGCCTCCATTGTCCGCCACGTCGGAAACTGCAGAAGTTACCTTTTAACACCGTAATTATCATCCTGAAAACCGGCCGGCTCGTGGCTCAAAGTTCCGTTTCTAGTTGTCGAAGGAACGCAAAGACGGTTTTCACAATACGTTATAAAGCGTGCGCTACAAGTCCTCCGCTCGTTACAGTTCGCCCAATAAACTGCATGAAGAATTATCCTTTCACGCGGATCCATTATGGCGCTCGTGAACGCATTGAAGGCTCGTTTCGCGACGCTTAAAAATAAACGGTAATGGTTTTAGCGTAAAGCTCGCCAGGCTCTTAATTATTAACACTCCATAACAATGCTCGCGATAAAGCATGTTCATTGTATGCGTGAGCGCGTGTTTGCTCGTGTACCGTTTGTCGAAAGACGCGTGTTGCGACGAAACGTCCTGGAGGAATTGTTAGGGAGCGGTTAAAATGGGTTTAAATTTAAACGTCGACGCCTGGAACGTCTCGTTTTGCACGGGTTTCTGCAACATAGCTGAATTCCTCTGCGAGTCGTTCGGATAACTAATAATAGTATCGAGACGTGTATGAAGATTTTTCTTTTGGCACTTAATGCTCGTCTGTTCGTTTTAAGTTGTCATATTACGTTCCTTGTTTTGTGGTCTGTTACGTAGTCTGGTATTGTTTGTTAAAGGAATTACGGTTGTCGAAGAGAGCGTAGTCTGAGCCACTGGAGATAATAGTTTGGAATAATCCTGGTGTTTAGATTTAGTCGATTTATTTCGATTTTATATTTCAATTGATAGAGCGGGGTTGAAATGATTTAAGATTTTTGAAAGGTAATTGTTTATAGTATTGTGCTTGAAAGACTACGTTCTAATATCTCTAAATTTTTAAGGTTGATTTAAATACAGAAAATTGAATTAACCCTTTGCCCTATAACCACGAGTCACACTCGTGGCGCCGATTCTTGTTAAAATACAATAAAAAGACACAATATTTATGATAAAGTTCAATTTTAACTTTATCTGTAATTTAAATTTACAAGATTGAAAATTAGCAAATACAAAATAGACGAAATATTTCAATACTTTGCGTTTGACGGAGTGTCAAAGACGTGAATAACTATTGCTAATATGCATGAAGATTGAAGAAATGGTAAGCCAAGGGGTTAAGAAAAGCAATCAATATCTTCGTTACGTTTAAAGTATAACTTTTGGAAGATGAGATCTAAAATCTTACTATGTAATATTCGTAGTTTCATCAAAGATCTAAATCACGTTACTGGCTAATTTCTTAATAGGATAATCTAACAGTAAAGATAAAATCTACGCTTTTATTACCCTTAGCTTCCTAATCCTCTATAACAGCAATTTTATTCGCTTATTACAAAAAGGAAAAAAAATAATTGGCTACAGTTCCTAACTTTCATTTGCAATTTTTTAAACCAATAATTGCTATAGACAGACTGTCCGTTAGTGGTACAATAGCACACTAATAAAATTTAATAGTCACTTAGCGCTATAGAGGGTGAACTCGTGTCAATAACCGGACAACAAGATACCCTTTTGCGTATTCTCGCTTAAAATATTTTATCTTAACATCCAACCAGTTGATCCTTACTTAGAACACTTCGTATCCACGTTTGCTTCAAGTTTACAATTTTATTACCAAGAAACCACTAAAATTGGATCATAAAATAAACTACGTGAAATATAAAACAGCGTCGTCGATTACGGTTATCGACCTAAGGATTAAATAAGTTACAGATCCCTAAGTTTTCTTCGAACGAATCATGCTTCACCTTTCTCAAAAAATTACCTAACATCGCAACAAGTATAAACAAATTGTCACTTAATATACATACACGTATGTTACACTTCTCATTTTAATTCGCTGCTAAACATTTGCTTCCCTAAAGAGCGAAAAAACCTTTTCACGGAACCGAATGCATGATCGTAACGAATAAGACCGCAACAGAGTTAAGATCAGAGTTAATTCACCGATCGAACTTATCTTTCGTCACGCGTGTGCGCGTGCATCGTCCTGTCGAGCAATCGGAAAAGCAACGAACGCACTCACTCTCGGAAAGAAGAAGCTCGCTCGAGGTGCTCCGGAACGAATGGTTGCCGAACGAACGGTCAGTGAGATATTCCGGTTCATGAATAAATTGCCGATGGCAAGGCCACAACTAACGGCCGCCAGTCTGGCGTCGATATTCCTGCTGCCGTTTTGCACACACGTCGATCGACGCACCGTTCCACCTCCGGTTCGCCGTGCTTCCTCCTTTCCTCCATCTTAGCCGCGGCCCGATCCAAGATGGATCGTAATTCGCCTTTACGACGGCCCGCGACACCTTCGAGATCGAGATCGCTATCAACCGAAAAAAATAAAACGGCCCCGAGTACTCGAAAATTTGCGACTCCTTTTTTACGATCATCTTTATTCGCAAGCGATTACCGCTCGACCTCCTGGTTAATTAATTCGACCCGCTGTGGGTACTTAGTCGCTTCCGCTTTGATTTTGTCGTGATAGGTCACAAAGTGGGTTTTAATTCGATTTTACGACACTGCTGGTGACGTTTTCATGGCCACGATTAATGTCGCGATAAAATGGTGTTCCTTTTTCTTCTTTTTTTTCTTTTTTTCTTTTGGCGCACAGGTCTTTGGTTTGAAGAAACTTGTCCGCTTCTCTGTCCCTCTTCTTTCGATCGTTTCTGGTGTTTGTTGCTTTCTTGCAACTTTTGGGAACAACTGCACTTTTCTGATATATTTTTATCTGTGTTCGATTGTACAGAGGCAAAAAGTGATTTTCTGTAAGATAAAAATTGATTTTCTATAAGATAAGAATAGGATCGCTTAAGTAACTTAGCTAGCTTGCAATGTAGAAATGTGGAAACATGAGAGATTGAATTTGGAATTGTGAAACAAATGTTTGATGCTGATATGACACTGTATTATTATTGTGAAAAGTAATATCGCGTGGAATTATAAGAATTGATTGTATCGATTGTATCAATTTTTTAACCGTTCATATTTATTGTAATGGAATATGTTCTAACGTTCGATACTAGATTAATTAATGTTGAAACGTCAAGATAACCGTACCGACGGATCGCACAAATGTAACGCGTGATTGAGATATGATTGAACTCGCTTTCGCGATAATTGAACTCGAAACGCTCGAAAATACTCTCGACAAAATCACCTGTCAGAGCAACGCGACAAATTAATTGGTTACATGGAATTAATATTTTAAAATAACAAAAAAAAAAAA
>SMSQ01019184.1:0-19636 GCA_019453375.1 Ctenoplectra terminalis | reverse complement strand
TTTTTTTTTTTAATTAGATACGTCTGGAAGACTTTAAGTATCCAAGTTCATCTCCTGCGATCTCCGAGCAGAAGTGTCGAGAGAAAAGTTCGTCGATCCCTACCGACCAGGATTAAAGGCTAAATTTCCGGCTAAACTTTCAGTTTCTTCAATCGTTTCAGCTTCTGATAAAACGTATCCGTGTATACTTCATCTATCGATCACGTGTCGCTTGTATATTATATTTAATTGCTCGAAAAATCAGACAAAATACCATTTTTTTTTCTCTGTTAAAAAAGATATATAATACTATAAAACTATAATACTTTCTTATTAAAAAAAAATATATAATACTATAATACTTTCCCCAAATATATTTCTAAACGAGTTTTTTTTAAGAAAACCAGCAGCTTAGATAATGGTACTTGTTCGCTACTTCCAACATTTTTTCATTTAGGGTCCGACTCTCCTGTTCTTTTCTCTTTTCTTTTCTGGCACAAAATTATCACCTTCCTTTTAGAACTGTTTATTTTCACTTCGTTTTCTCCAGTGTACCTTTCTAGGACTCTTAGCATCACCTTCGGTTTAAAAAAAATATGTATAAAATTGTCAAATAGTATTAAATAATATAAAACAATTTTTTTTCACGAAGTGTCTCCATTCTGGAAGAAATAACAATTTTTTATTTTCATCTAGCCATAATTCTCGATCAAAATAATGTACTTTTTTTCGTTTCTTCGTTTTTATGTACGTCGTTCGTACAAATTGTATTTCTAAAAGATCGATCATAGGTTGAAGTAAATAAATTCAAAAATTCTTTAATTTTCTTTGAAACTGTACGTTAGTTCAAGGCGATGCACGGGCTGCGAGCGTTATCCTTGAGCTGAATAATTAACTGTGCCCCATCAGGATTAAGTAGCAACGGCAATGGGAGAGTAAACTTCTGGTTGTTGTTGTTGTTGTTGTTGTTATTTGAACGTTTCAAACCGATGTTCTGTAAACTCTCGCTATCGAAGCGTTTACCTACTTTTTAAACTTTGCGATTGTTCGGTTAACAAAGAAGGATGCGTGCTTTGACCTTTATAAAAAATTTTTATAACAATTTCTAACCATTCAAGAGTTTTTCATTTCAGAAACATATCACCGATGATTTTTATTTCCGATTTTTATTACCCAAGATTTTATTAAATATTATATTTATATAAATGTTAAATAAATATAATATATATAAATATAATATTTTATATATATTATATTTATTTAACATTAATAGTATTGTTATAATAATATATAAATTAACGAAAAAGTAGCTTAAGGTCCGCATTTTTCTTTAATTTCTTTTCTTTATGTGTCGCGATAAAACTTTCCCTGAATTCCACTTCCATCCGGCACCCACTCCAAAGAAACCACCCTTATCTCCAAAAACAGCCCTTCCAAACGCAACCCCTAAATCTAAGCCCTCGTATCAACTATTTCCCTCCTCGAATCTTACGTTGTATCGATCGAAACATTCTAAAGGATAATATTAAGAAGGCGAGACTAAATGTAGGTTTCGGTAAGAAATCGAGCACAGAGTAGAAGTGTTCCTATCGACCGAAAATTTCCAAAGGACGATGCTACAAAGGCGAAGAAATATAGGTCTCAAGGAGAAATCGAGCACAAAGCAACAATTTTTCTGTCGAGAGAAAATTACTGAAAAGGCGAAGCCAGAAATCGAGTTCAAAGCAACGATCGTTTTATCGATTAGAAATTTTTAAAGGACAATGTTTAAATGGCGAAAAAATACTAAACTAAATCAGAAATCGAGTTTAAAGCAAGACATTTTCTAAGGATTAGAAATTTTTAAAGAATAATATTAAAATGGCGACAAAATACTAATCTAAATCAGAAATTGAGTTTAAAGCAACATAATTTTTAAGGATTTAAAATTTCCAAAGGACAATATTAAAATGACAAAAAAATATAGGATTTAGCCAGAAATCGAGTTCAAACCACAAACCTAATTTTCAAAAGACAATTCCAAAAAAATCTAAAATTCCCAAAAAACAATTATTAGAAACCTGCAAAAATCACAATCCTCGCCAGAAATCAAACTCAAACAAGAAACCTCCCAAAAATTTCCAAAGCACACAAACAACGAATATAAAAAAAATAAACCTCAAACCAAACACATCCCCTATTAACACAAACTTATTAAAAATACCAAAAAAAACACGAGTCTTAGCCAAAAATCTATCTCANTGATTTGTAAAATATGTAAAATATAGTTAAATGTGGTAAATATAAAAAGAAATTAGACAATTGCTAAAAAAGAAATATATACTAGGAAATTTATTAATTAAAAAGGAGTAATAAAATTAAGCAATATTTTCAGACACACGAATAATCTGTTCATCTTCAAAATATGTTAGAAAAATGAATGATAACCAAATGTAAAATATCTATAAAATATCTAAAATACAGCACATTTTTTAAATTATAAAGTTGTAATATTATTCATTACGAATACTGAGGCAAAAAATGGAAGATCTCGAGCAATTTATCAGCACAATTTTTTCTTTTCCCTACATTTGTTCAAATATCCTTTTGTATAAACTACAAGCGTCAATTTTAATCGTCAAATCGACGCCTCGATATCTCGTTTCGCGTTTATCTCGTTCGAGGTAACGAAACTAACAGGAAACGGGACGTCCCTGGCCGAGAGTGTCGCTCTAACTTGTTATCCTTTTCTTAAGTCTCGCAAAGACGTTGGTGACATTTTAAACCACGAAAATTAAATTGTAAAACAGATTACGGGGACAAGGGAAATGATTAAAGAATCATCGTTCCACGCCAACGCGCGTAAGTCTTTATGAAACGATTCATCGATCGCGAATTTTTATCCGCGTGAAAAAAAAGCGTTCGCGAAGAAATGTAAAAAAATTTTTAATTTATTAAAATGTAAATTGTATCTGTTTTTTTTTTCTGAATAAATGAAAGATTTTTATTGTGAATTATTTGAGAAATTTTTCGTCTCGAATTATAGAAAAATGGAGCGTTTAAAAAGAAATATAGCGAGAAGAGATTTTGTGATTTTTGGATTGTATTTGTGCTAAAAAAAAGAAAAAAAAAATATTCAAGGACAGAGAAATCTTGTCAATGTTAATGTCAGCTGTAAAGTTGGACCTTTTAAAGAGAATCTTTATCTAAATATTGTTGAGGAAAAGCTGAGCTCAGCTTAAACCTTGCACGGTGTTCAAGCGTTTTTGTGATTCTTGTTAACTCAATATAGGTCACGAGGCTCGAGAAATCAATGAGCCTCGTGCTCCAAATATTGTTTCGCGTACTATTAGATCGTACTATCAATTAACCTTCCGTGGTGCAATTCATTCTTTCTTTTTCATACGCCAAGGTTAAATGAATTGATTAGGTCTAAATTAACTTAGGAACATTTTATATTGCATTTAACGTCATTACGAGCTTTGGTAATTATAGGATTTTTTTTAGAATATAGATTCCTAAAAATAGAAGTTCGTCAGATATAGACTTCTAAGTGAAGAAAGTAAGTAAGACGTAAAGTTGGAGGAAGAAAAGTTTTTGAAATATGGATTTCTTAGTTTATTCGTTTTTAGAATAGACATTGGAGAATATAGGAATTTTTTAATTAGAAATTTCTGTGAATAGGAATTTTTTAAATATGAATTTGTGTAAATAGAAATTTCTTAGATACGAATTTCTACAAATAGGAATTTTTTAATTACAAATTTTTGCGAATAAGAATTTTTTAAATACGAATTTCTACGAATAGAAAATTTTTAATTACAAATTTCTGTGAATAGAAATTTTTTAAATACGAATTTCTACGAATAGAAAATTTTTAATTACAAATTTCTGTGAATAGGAATTGTTTTAATACGAATTTCCACAAATAGAAATTTTTAAATTACAAATTTCTGCAAATAGAAATTTTCCAAATATAAATTTCTACGCGTAGAAATTTCTTTTCAAATACAAATCTCTTAGAAACTAAACCTAGACACCTTAAGAACTCCTTCGGAATTAAAATAATCGATTAAGAAAGAAATTGAGATACGATGTCAAGGTACCTCGGTACATGGGAAGCTAAACAGCTAATTAAATAGGTCTCGTTTTTCAGAAGAAAGTACAATTTAGTAATCGGTTCGTATTGCTTTCAGATGTGGAAGACTAAGTGAAAAATGATACAACCATGAACCGATCAGGAGCCGATCCTGACGAAAGGCCAACGGCTCAGATGACCCGTACACATTGTACAGAACGGTGACAGAGCTGTAAATTACAGCTATGGATATACAGAAGAAGCACCTGTGCCCCCGCTTGGTGGATTATCTCGCCATTGTGGGGGCCAGACTGCCAACAGTCTCTCGTCAGCCTGTGCAGGTACTTTTTACCACTTAAACTACTTAAAATTCCTATTGCAAAAAATTATTCGACACATTGACATTAAACTTACTCGTTTAAGTCCGTCAGTCCTGAGAAATCAATGATGCCCAAATAAAAATCTCAGCGTCGGTTCACAGGGACCAGTGGCGCTTAACCACTTGCCATACTTTGACGAATCTGACTGACACAATTTCGGGCCAAACACGAATATCACGAGTGTGACTCGTGGTTACAATTTCGGATGAAACGTGAATATCACGTGTGAGACTCGTAGTTATAGTTTCGGACTAAACATTAATGTCACGAGTGATACTCGTTCTGTCAAATTTCCAGATAATGGCTAATGAAAATAAGGACTAAAACTTAACCGTTTGAGTGCCATGTGTCTTTCCTGTTTTCCCGTCCAAAAGTGCCAAGGAGCGCTTTTTCGCTTTTCTTATTCCCTCTCCAAAAATGCCAAGCGGCTCGATAGCGCTTGTCTTATTCTCCGATTAAAAATTCCAAGGAGCGCTTTGGCGTTGTTTTCTGCTCTTATACGGTAAGTTGTTATTTTTTGAATTCAGTGCGGTTCTGACATCTTTCTGAGCACAAGTTCAGATATCAGCGTGTTTAAATGATATAAAAATATTATTTAAATATTTTATAGCCGTAAAGTCGCGCATCGACGGAAACCAAGTTGTCGCGATTGTCGGCTTCGCAGTCTAGAGCGTTGGCACTTTTCGAGCGAAACAGAAGAAGCGCAAAATCGCTCCTTGGCACTCAAACGGTTAAACAATCTTAGCAATGGCGTTCGACAAGCATTGGCCTGTATACTTTTGTCCTAGATTTAGCCCGACTAAATGGTAGCGCAAGGGGTTAACGTGTTAACACTTTGCTGACCGGTGACGAGTTAACTCGTCTTTTCGAACCTGAACGATAAAACGGTTGTTCGAACAAGATATTACAGAATAAAAAAGAACCTAATATCAGAGATTACGTTGATAATAAAAATCAGGTTTCCAAATTCTCCAAAATAAATGCTTTCTTCAGCAATCGTGATAAAATTTATTGGAGCTTATTTAGAACGTTTTACTTCCAACAGTAATAAATTATAGTGATTCTTTTGCAGAAGGTTAAATAATTAAAGACTGTTATTTTTGAGTATTAAAATTATGTACTATAAATATGAAAATTTTAAAACAACGAATTTTACAATCAACCAAGAAACTTAATTTGATATTTATAACAGGAATTAATAATTTAATTGTGCGTGAAAATTTTCAAGGAAGGCAAATTCCTAACGAGTGCCCCTGTATTAATTTTACACGAAAATTACTGCATATCGAGTGAAAAAATCGACAAACGCATATATGCGTCCATAGAGCTCTAAGGGTTAAACAGTGTATACATTTTTTTGGGACACTCTGTATTTGAGATTAATTGGAGAATTGATGGAGACGCGAATGTATTAGGTTCCAGAATTATTGCGAAGGTATCCGGTGGAAGATCACAAAGATTTTCCATTGCCGCTGGACATGGTTTATTTCTGTCAACCCGAGGGTTGTACCAGCGTGGGCCCAAAGCGCACAGCCTTACGAGAGGCAACATCCTTTACCTTCACCCTCACGGACAAAGACTCTGGTAACTTAATTACAAACTTTCGTTATCTATTTAAAATAATTAATTTAAAAAAATTCACTTATCAGGTTCCTGGAAAAGGAAAAAAAAAAAGAAAATATTGGGTTGTCCGGAAAGTTCGTGCCGGTTTTCGGTAGGTGTCATTAAAACAGGTCTGAATATGTCGGAATGATTGAAAACAAATAACACGCGTACATATTCTAAAGAATGACGCTTCAGACATCTTCGGACAAAAGTTTAGTTAGGATATATTCATTTTCGTTAGTTTTATACGCTATTAAACAGTTGAACTACCGACGATTAAAATAGACTTATTTGTAGGAAAGAAATCGAAATGATAAGTGTTTGAAAAAATACTTATATCAGGGATAATAATTCTTTGTGCATATCTTGTTTAAAAATTTATAGAAAATCCCTAAAAATGCGCTACTGTAAATTTATAAAATTTCTATGACAAATTACGAACCAGTCGTTTTTACCGTCACGGTAGTTCTAGCGTTAAATATGGAAAAGTTTTTCGCCCGGAAAACCTAGGAAGTTTTGGAAGGATGGGATATTCAAGTTACGTGCGAGGTGGAGAAATATTATAGAACAAAATGGAACATATATGATTTAATAAATGTACAAGGAAATTTAAATGTGTTGTGTTGTGAATTTTCTTTAAAAATCGGCACCAACTTTCCGGACAACCCAATAGAAACAGGAATACGAATAATAGAATTATAACTTGGTTTAACCCTTTGCACTCGGAGCTATCTGGCGACATTTTTACAGGAAAGCATGCGAACAGAAATCGTTCCATATTTCGGTATATATCGTACTTTTTGATTTGCTATCTTTTGCCATTTGAAATAGAGAACTTCAACGTGGATTTTTAAAAAAGTTATGCCGAAGTTCATCCTCTGTAATCATTAATATCATTAATAAACTGCGATGTCCCCTGAGAGGATACGTTCGAGTGCAAAGTGTGTTTAAATATACTTTAGTACAGAATTTTTCGTTTGGCCAAATTTTAGGCAAAACTCGCTATGGAATCTGCGTGAATTTCTATCGGCCAATAGAAAGGATAGGAGTGACGATTGGGAGTGGAGTGTCGATGAAAAGGGACAAGTATAATACCACGTTTCGAAGGGAGAGCTGGAGGAAGAGCATGGAAAAGAGCACGGATTCTGCATTTTCTAGGTGAAATATAACACATTATTTTATCGTAATTTTAATACGAAATGGAGATACATTTTATTTAATTGTTCAGTTTAGTTGAAATCGAGCGGTTAAGAAGATATGTTATGTTACTTGTTTATTTTGAATGGTTAATTTTATTGCAACGCGAAATTAGATCGTTTTACTCGTTTATTTGAGTAGGTAATTTTATCGCAAAGAAATATTATCTTATTGATTTAGGAAAAATTAGATCTTAATTTTATTGCGATAAGAAACTACTCCTATTTTATTCGTTCACTTGAAATAATTATCCAATTAAGAAATTAGATTTGAATTTTTATTACAAAAAATTAGACTATTTTATTCGTTTAGAAAAAATGAGATCTCAATTTCATTACGATAAGAAACTACCCCTATTTTATTCGTTCACTTAAAATAATTATCCAATGAAGAAATTAGATCTGAATTTTATTAGGAAGAATTAGACTATTTTATTCGTTTAGAAAAAATGAGATCTCAATTTCATTACGATAAGAAACTACCCCTATTTTATTCGTTCACTTAAAATAATTATCCAATGAAGAAATTAGATCTGAATTTTATTACAAAGAATTAGACTATTTTATTCGTTCGCTTAAAATAATTATCCAATGAAGAAATTAGATCTGAATTTTATTAGGAAGAGTTAGACTATTTCATTCGTTTAGAAAAAGTGAGATCTTAATTCTATTACGATAAGAAACTACTCCTATTTTATTCGTTCACTTAAAATAATTGTCCAATGAAGAAATTAGATCTGAATTTTACTACAACAAGAAACCACCTCATTTTATTCGTTTACATAGAACAGTTACCAAATAAAATAATTTGATCTGAGTTCTAGACCATTAATCTTTTCCCTTCGCGAAAGGTGAAGTTAAAAGGTCCAACAAGTCAAGGGTGTAATGAATGAGCACGTAAGGGTGACATACTTTGTCAAGCGTGAAATGTCAGTCTCAGAAAATAAGGACACCAGAAATAAATCCCAGACAACGATCGCTCAAAGTTAAATCGTTTGGATTAAACGAATCGAGACTAAAAATAATTCTAGAATTAAAAAAGAAAAAAAAAAGAATCACAATTCGGACAATCGATACACAAATACACAAACAAATCGGTTACTAAAAATCATCGTTAAAATCACTATTAACCCATTGACTGCCACCTACGAGATATCTCGTAGTAAGCGGTGTGTACCAAAACCGCTAGCTGTGTGCTGCAATTTTAGATTAATTACAAACGACCGTTTGAGTTAAGAATTATTAGTGTTTTTTTTTCAACAAAAAGTACTGTAAATGCCATTAAAATATTATATCGGTAACTTAATATTACATTTTGTAAAATTTCATTCTTTAAAATAAAACCTTGGCACCCAGAGCAGGACGCTCTAAATATGCCGAGAGTCAATGTGTTCTGTCCGTAGGAACAATACGCGAGGATTCGTTTTGGCTAGTTTATGACAGACATTTATAAAAAGGCTATTTTTGAGAAAAGGCGTTCCTTATAATTTTATTAATTAATTTAACGAACGCACAATAGGTTAAAAATTCCTCGTATTGCTCAACATTTGAGAATACCTTTGACAATTATAAGACTGTATCTCTAGTTGTTCTTTGTAGCGACTATAGGAGCAGTGCAGTGGGCCCCAGTGACTCAGAAAAAGATTGTCCGAGCAGCAGAAGGGACTCGGACACTTCGCACATACCGAGTGCCCCAAGATTAGGTATCACTGCACCCAGCGGGGACAGTGAGAGTGGGGGGAGCCATTCTCCGTCTCCGCGCGCTTCGCGCAGACGACAGGTAAATTAACCACTTGCCATATTTTGACGAGTCTGACTCGTGATTACAATTTCGAGCCAAACACAAACATTGTCAGGATAACGGACTACCACGAGTTTATGATACGGACGCGTCAGCTGCTATTTTTAAGGATTTGTTAATTTTACCGTTTTTTGCATGCTATTAACACGTTGACTGCATTTTACGTGGTTTGCCCATGGCGCCAACATGAATTTCTTATTATCCGATGTATGTTATGTTGAACAAAGTAATATCTATATTTTCCTTGTACCGATAAAATTATTTTTGTATGTTCTGAACGGCATTAATTTCTTCGAACCATTATAGTAACAGTGGTATTATTTGAAAATTTATCGGTATCGATATTTACTCTAATTATGTATTTTACTATTGGTCGCGTCACCGGTGGCCCCCATGGCAGTCAACGTGTTAATTTAACACTCGGCATGCGGATATACTTCGCCGCCAACTTACCTATGCAGCGGGCGTTTTTTCGCGAATCGCGCGGAAGTTTGGTTATTCAGTAAAATCGCAGTAACTAAAAAAATAGGAAAAAACTACGGTGCCTTTGGGCAGATTTTCCGCGGTCTTCTATTAAAAATATGGATAAACTTTTGTCTGAATTGCATTACATATTATTTTCTATACTTTCCACTTTGATTTCTTCGGTAGAAATAAGTATACTTTAATCGTCGGTAGTTCTAGTGTTAACCCATCTTGACCACGAAATATTCCGCGAGTAATATCAATCTGTGTCACCAAACGCGGAATAATTAGCTTATTCATGCTTATTTATGTAAGCACTGAGGAAAATCAATTTTTCTCTATGTATAAATACATTTATTAATTTACTTATATTGCTTGTAATATTTAACTTCGTCATCAATAATTCTTACAATTTTCTTATTTTTTATAAAGAATAATAAAAATCGTTGGCCGAATGGGAAGAAAAAGAATAACAATGACGCTCTATATTCAGATAACCGACTGCTGAATTAGTAATAATGATGTTATTGAATTCAGGCGTCACTGTTATCCTTTATCTGTTCACAAGAAGTGTTACGCAGTTGACACGCGCCGATTCTGATGAAATTTTTATGTAACGTTTCTGAATTTATGCGTCACTGTTATCCTTTGTTTACTCGCGACAAATGTTACGCAGTTCGTCTACAATAAGACGAAGGATTAATCCTGAATAGAAGGTTGAGTTTAATTCAGTTCCAAAGCAAATCGAAGCTATTTTAAGATCGTTTCTACCGATTCATTAAATTTAGCAAACGAACCGTATTCATCGATCGATGTTAAACAAGTCTACAATTATCTTGGTGTACGTTTCCAGAGGATACGAAATCACTCGTTGACGTCGCTGTGCATCATCTCTCATCATCCGTTCTTCTCCATGTTCCGGGAATGCCTTTTCGTTTTAAAGAAGATCATCGACGCCTGTAACGAGAGCTCCTCGCCGCAGAAAGTGGGTGCTTCCAGGCAGACCAACAGGTGAAAAAATTCATTTTATATTTCATTTGTGCTTCCTTGGAAATTTTTAACAAATACAAGCAGGAACTCTAGGATACTAACTCTGATAAAGTCTTCGAAACTTAACGAAAATTTTGAGGAAAGTTAATGAAAAATTTAAGGAAACTTAACGAAGAATTTAGCACTAGAACTACCGTATCAGAAAATGATTGGTTCGTAATTTCTCATAGAAATTTTATAAATTTACAGTAGCGCATTTTTAGGGATTTTTTAATAATTTCTTGCAAAAAATATGCAGAAAGAATTATTATCCTTATTATAAGAATTTTTCCAAATACTCATCATCTTGATTTCTTTGCTACAAATAAATTTATTTTAATGGTCGGTAGTTCTAGTGTTAACGAAAAAGTTAACAAAACTAAACGAAAAATTTAAAGAAACTTAACGAAAAATTTAAGAAAACTTAACAAAAAATTTAACGAACCTTAACACAATAAAAACAAATTTCAGAAATCACGCCTATCGAATAACAACTTTTTTTTTTTTTTTTTTTCTTTTAATATACTTCTAACAAACATTGAACATGATCAATTCATAATCGTCTGCAAACGTTAATTCTATTACCCCATTCACTCACTCGTTTCGTCATTAATATTCATGTCCGTACTTTGCAATTCACATGCAACGTCGTCGATTTTACGTAGGCGTTCCATGTTTATTAATCCTGCGTTCATCTCTTCGAAACAGAGACACCGTGTGGAGTGTTCTAGCAGGACAAACGCTGGAGGGAACACCGTCGATAGTGTTGCACGACGTTCGTGAAATCGAGACCTGGATATTGCGATTGTTGAGCAGCCCGGTACCGGTTCCAACAAAGACACGCGTCGAGGTCGAGATCGTGTCGCAAAGTATGCAGCCACCACTCTGTTTTGCACTCCCAGACCACACTAGATTTTCTCTCGTTGATTTCCCTCTGCATCTACCCTTGGAACTTCTTGGCGTTGACATATGCTTGAAGGTCCTCACGTTGATTCTCTTGGAGCACAAGGTAATCCTTTTTTTTTTGTTTTTTTTATACGATTTCGTTCGATCCATGTATACGCTATCGGAAACGAAGTACAGGTAACCCTCCTGTAACACGGTAGATTGATTCCTAAAAAATTCCGTGCTGTGTGAAACCGTGTTGGACGAGACCCAGAGCCAGTACAAAAAGGGGGGTTACGTTCGGAAAACTTATTAGAAACAAATTTTTTTTTAAATTCTACATATATCACTTAATTTTTATTAAAAATATAAATGTATGTACAAGCGTGAGACACTTTTGTTTTCAGGCCACGGAGATAAAAAGAAATATTTTTCGCAAAACTGTATCTTTAACCCTTTCGCTAGAGCGTATACATACGTCTTTAAAAATTGAGCAATCGTCTAATAAAAGAGCCATAGAATATTTAATAAATGTTAAAATAAATATTAAATATTGAATATTAAAAAATATTCGTGCCATGGAATAATTTATATTTTTATTCACCTACGATTTGCCATCATTCGTTAAACGATATACGCAAAATTTTGCTACGTACATTTTTGTTACATAAATGAAAACTCCATCGATTAGTATACCAAGAGCTGAATATGATAAGAGCGTATATATACGCCTTTAAAAATTGAGCAATCGTCTAATAAAAGAGCCATAGAATATTTAATAAATATTAAAATAAATATTAAATATTGAATATTAAAAAATATTCGTGCCATAGAATAATTTATATTTTTATTCACCTACGATTTGCCATCATTCGTTAAACGATACACGCAAAATTTTGCTACGTATATTTTTGTTACATAAATAAAAACTCTATCGATTAGTACACCAAGAGCCGTTTCAATTCCGAGAGCACCGTAGTGAAAGGGTTAATGTTATTCTCATTTCATTTCTATCATCGCCAAAGTACCATTTTTATCGCATCAAAATCGTGTAGCGTAAGGTTCGAGGAAATCATTAATCGAAACGTAAATTATGTCTGTTTTCAGATCGTGTTGCAATCCCGCGACTACAATGCCCTGTCGATGTCCGTAATGGCGTTCGTTACGATGATTTATCCTCTGGAATATATGTTTCCCGCGATACCGTTGTTACCCACGTGCATGAGCTGCGCGGAACAGTTGTTGCTTGCACCTACACCATTTGTTATCGGAATACCCGCTACTTTTTTATTGTACAAAACGAACTTTAAAATGCCCGATGACATTTGGCTAGTGGATCTAGACAGCAATAAGATAAACGCACCTACTGGTCTGGGTGATCAATTGCCCCCATTGCCCGAACCAGAAGGCACCGTATTAAAGAACCACTTGAAACAGGTAAATAGAAGAGTCATTTATCACGACGATCATTAACCCTTTGCCCTATAACCACGAGTCACGCTCGTGGCGATTTTTGATAAAATACAATAAAAACGCACAGTATTTATAATGAAGTTTAATTTTAGCTTCGACTGTAATTTAAATTTACAATATTGAAAATTAGCAAATACAAAATAGGCGAAGTGGCGCCGATTTTTGATAAAATACAATAAAAACGCACAGTATTTATGATAAAGTTCAATTTTAGCTTTGAGTGTAATTTAAATTTAGAATATTGAAAATTAGCAAATACAAAATACGCGAAGTGGCGCCGATTTTTGATAAAATACAATAAAAACGCACAGTATTTATGATGAAAAATTTGATTAAAAACAATTGTTAGATGGAGAAAAAAAATTTGCTTCAATAAGAATCGAGTGAATAACTTTGTTAATTTTTGGCGTGGATATAAATTTTATAACGATAGATTGCGGATTTTTGTGCAAATTCATATTAGTATCGAGCTAGATTGTTTCATTCGCTCAACATTGTAACGAGTACTGTATTTTAGGTTTTACAGTTAATAATATCAGGTATTATAATTAACAAAATTATATCAAAAAATCTTTTAACTATAATCGCACAAAAGTCTAAGAATAAAAAAAAACCTACACGCGATAGAAATTTCACGCGAATAAATAAAAAGTTAAAGAAAAAAGAAGCGTAAAGTTGCTTCAATGGCAGCCATTATTAACACTAGATTTACGTAACCCGTCGATTTGACGGATTCCTGATTTCACGCTGAAATGCAGTAATTATCTGCGTAGAAAATGTACACTCAAAATGAAATTTAAACGCAAGAAACGTAATAACTAAATCTGTGCGAATAAAAACCTATTAATTTCAAATAAAATGAACTAATGTTATTACAAAAAAAGCACAGTTCAATATACCCGTAAAATGGTCCAATTAATCCCCGTAAATCTAGTGTTAAACAAAAATAGTAATTTCAAGTCAAAGGCTGCAAAAGGGTTGATATCTCGAAGTCACAAAAAAAAAAAAAAAAAAAAGACAAGCTATATCTCTATAGTAGACACCCCATTGAAAATATCGACGATGAATCTCGTTACTTTTAATTACACCTCGTTTAATCGGTTCCACAGGCAATGCAACTGATGGACCAAACCGGCTCTGGTGTAAATATTTCAATTATCCACTCTTTGCATGGAACATAAATATTCTAGCTGACTATTCCTTGTGTTGTAGTTAGCGGCATGGACTAATTTTCGCCTATTCGACAAGTAGATTTTTTTTCATTTTTTATCCTTAGAGAGTACGGAGCACGCTACACTTCCGATCGAACGGGAGGAACCGGAAGCTTAAAAAAGAAAAAAAAATACAAAGTAGGAAGCGTAGTCATAGATCTAGAATAGATCGAGTAGACGTAGTTGCTTAAAGCAGTGTTCCGGAGAAAAAAAAAAAATACTTGGAACGCGAGCTCTTGACGGGAAGAATATTATTCGAACGAACTTTGGTTACACTTTTCGTTTCTTCATGGACAATTTTCTTTTCACAGGCAATGGCCAGTATGTCAACTTCGCAACCACTTTCGCAGGACACCTCACCGAGGACCTCTCTGCAGGCACCGAGCAGAAGGGAGAGTCTAACTTCTCATTTGTCTACTTTGAGGTAGGAAATTTTAATAATAATTTTTATTTAATATTCTGGGCATTATTCGAAGATAGGACAGTTAGATTACGATGTAGGAACGATTTTATTCGAATACGGTAAACGATACAAAATGAAAGAAGGTACAACGCAAGGATAACGCGAAGACAACAAATAACGAATCTATGTACTCTCTCGCTTCGACTCGATTAACAACAACTGACTCGACCTCGGCGGGAGATCCTCCTTTTATATCGTACCTTGTTTTCTCGATCATTCTCGAAACCACTTTGTTTCGCAAATGTTCCCGAGGATTCGATCGAGGTTTCGGGAACGTCGCGCGAACCGTTAACACCGCGCTACCGCCATATCTCACAATATTTTCTGTGTTGTATCGATCATTATGGTTGGCAGAGGTAAATAATTTATCAGACGAATGAATGAATTTTTTTCTACTTTATATTTTTCGTATCATCGATAGCGTTACTGTATTCCACGCGTGCCGCGAAACAATTCTTCCGACAGAGCCCAGTGAAGCTAACAGATTAGACAGCCATGATCTAAAATATCCGATAATTCTATCTAAAATATCTAAATTTCGATTCAAACGAGTATATAAATTTTGCAATTATTTCAGATAAAATAAGCGATAGTTTTCAGCGCTACTTTTCCGCGCGAAACTTCGAAATAACTTAATCAGATACAGCTGAGGTTTCGAAAGCTTAATAAAAAAAAGAAGAAAAATTTGAACGCTACGAACGAAAACTATACGATCAAATTAATTAAATTTCATATAAAAGAAAAAGAAAATTAAAGGCTACACAAATGAGAAGAATTATACGATAAAATCAATTAACCCTCCGCGGACGAGCACTCTTTCGAGTCTGATTCGTGGCAGATGGAGGATAATTTCTATACGGAACAACATTATAAATTAACTGTTTGACTACGAGAAATAAATCAAAATTACAGTTTCTCGTTTTAACTTGAAAATTTTTCAACCACTAGCTGTTACAAATAGCCTAACATCGGAATAATGGTACGATAATAAAATTGAATAGCGTAACAAGTAAATAAAATCAAATAAAAAAAATATAAATCCACGAGTATGTAACTTCTAAGTCGCACTGTGCTACAGAGGGTTAAACATATAAATAATTATGCGGAAAATAAAATAGAAAACAAACAAACGGTCGATTAAGCTTCGGCGTCTTTGATTCGTCTGTCGCTGTAGAGCCAACATTCGACTTAGGAACCAAATTATAACGACGTTCGTCCGCAAATTATCGATTAAAAGAAATATAGAAAATATCGATTAATAAAAATATATCGATAAAAAAAAAGAAGAAGACTAATTGTTATAAACCAATACGAGGGCAAATAGGAGAGAAAAGATAGATTGTACTGTAGGTTATTAAACGTAACTTCTTTGGATGTATTATACAATTGGTTCACTCTGACTACGCACGATACACGACTTCTTCCCTTTACGTACCACGACCAAGTGTACCACGACCGAACAACGATTACAGAAACAAAAGACACGGCGCTCATAGAGGCGCTCACTGCATGCATTGACTCTTTCTCAACACTAATGAAAATCAATTATCCTAACAATTAACCTCTCCGCACAGCGTCTCCTCGATGAAACACAGACCAAGCATCGACCACCACGCGCATACGAGTCCGGCGAGTTCTCCAGGCACCAGCGCGGCTTCCGGTCCCCGTCGGCTCTCCATATCCCAATCATCGAGCTCTCCGTCGCCCCAGAAACCGCTCTCCTCTCAAACCATGCAATCGTTCAACCCTTTCATCTACGGGAACGACGTGGACTCGGTCGACATCGCCACCAGAGTCGCCATGGTTCGTTTCTTCAACTCTCAGAACCTTCTGGCTAACTTCACCGAGCACACGAGGACGCTGAGGCTCTATCCAAGGCCCGTGGTAGCCTTTCAAATAAATTCCTTCCTTCGTTCGAGACCACGGGCCAGTCATTTTCTGAATAAGTTCGCGAGAACGCAGGCGGTCGAGTTTCTGGCCGAATGGTCGCTCACGCCGAGCAACGTGGCGTTTCTGAGGGTGCAGACCGGTGTGTTCGATCCGACGCAGATCGGCGACAAGCCTAAATGGTACGCTTCGGGCCTCGAGCCTATTTATTTTCCCGTCTGGGACAACGGTAGCTCGCTGGCCAACGCTTTGAAGGCGATGAAGGAACACGAGAGTCAACCGACCGACGAAAGTGGGTCCGACTCGGAGGGCGCGGAGAGTACGAGCTCGTCTTATTCGTCTTTGAGCGATTTTGTCTCGGAGATGGTGTCGTCGGACTTGTCTCCTGGTAAGTGTATTTTTTTTTTTTATCTCTTTATGGGGTAATTGCGGGAGAGGCTACGGGAGCTCGTGTAAAAGGCTTTGATGTACTCTATTTTTCTTTCTTTTTTTTTGTAGGATATTGATTTAACCCTTAGCGCTTCTTTGGGAGACATTCTGTTTTCATCACGATTACGCGTAACACTCTGCCGTCCGCGCTGTTTGTAAACATTTCTTCGCTCGACGCCGGTAGCATTAATTCTGTTACTTTGCTTCCTGCCGGCTGTTTTTGGAGTTATTGGGAGATTATAAATTTCAAGTTTTACTAATCTCACATTAGGGTACAAGAATGAATAGAGAAACAGAATGCGAACGATGTTAACACTAAACCTACCAAAGCGGTCAAGTGACCGCTTCGTGATTTCTTCTCCAAATTTTATAAATTATTAATCGTGTACTTTTGAATATTTTTTTGTGATTTTCCGTAAAATATTATGGTCAAAGATTTGTTTCTCTAGCATTGTGTATTTTTCCAAGTATCTATTATTGTAATTTCTTTGACACAAGCAGGTATAGTTTAATCGTCGGTAGGTTTAGTGTTAAAGTGCTGTAGCCGGTCACTGGGCGGTACAGTGCGAACGACACCGCTGTGGTGTCGCCGGATGGCATAGTGTTAATTTACAGAGATATCACACCATGGTGATTTATAAAATAAAAAATTTATATTTCGTTTACCAGAGGAAAAAGGATATTTGTGAAATGAATAGAAACAAGTACTTTCACGAGCAATAGTAATTTTTTCCGTTCAAAATAAAACTTCTTTTCTCCCGTGATAAAGAATCGCATGGAGTGCAAAGGGTTAACTTTTGTAGTTAGGTGTTAATTGAATTTATGACGTGCTGATTTTTTAAGTGAAAGTGGTTTATGTATTTCTTACGAGACATCGTCGGTCTGATGTGTGAATTTATTTTTCGGTAAATTGGTGTTATTTTAACTAGTTCACTGTGGTAGGGAATAGAGTGTGATGTGGGTCTGGTGCACGACTCGTGTTATTTGTCGTGTATCGACATTGTTATTTCTTGCTATTTAAAATTTGTATTTTGCTGCTTTTTGCGATGTTGGATAAGCTGAATATGTTTCCTCCAAAACTGAGCGCGAAGGAAAATTTTCTAAAAAAATTGTCGCAGTGAGAAGGAACCTTTGAGTCATTTTATAAATAATATGAGATTTTTTGCGTATCATGCGTTCGATTTTAATAAGTTTAGATAGAGATAATTTTTAAATAAATATAATTTAATTTTAAATAATTTTTAAAAAATAAGGTTACTATGTTATACGAGGTTTAATTTATTTCGAAGGTTACAATTGTTCGCAAATGGCACAGCCACAGCCAATGGCCCTGTCCGTGGATCCAAAGAACGTCTACAATCCACCAAGCTCGTTGCAATATCCTGGAGTGGAGGAAGAATCAACAGTGAGACCGGAAAGTCCACCGAGCACTTCCTCAAGCCATAGTGATCTGAGCAGTCCTAGTTTCAACAGGGACTCCGAGTTCGAGTTGAACCCCAAAGCCCAAGAAGGCTCACAGTCGACTAATGTAAGCGCAATTTTTATTTTTCTGATCGTTCCACTTAGAACCTTTTATTGTTACAAATACTCCGAATGATTATTTAAAAAAGAAACAGTTAGCTTAATTAACACTGCGAGAACTGTCTGAATATGTCTACTACTTTCCACTGCATCGTTCGCGTTAGATAATATTTCATATTCATATTCCATTGCAATAAAGGGTACAAAAGAATTGTTTTCAAAAATATTGGAAACTTAATAGGAATGTACAAAATGTGTCCAATAAGGGTGAACAGAAAATTTATTGGTTCATTTTGGGGATGATTCTAAACAGAATGTTTTAATATTATATTATATATAATATTATTATATTATTATATCATAAAATATTAAAAAAAAAAGATATAAAAGATTTAACTTTTTGGATAAATTAGCTACGAAATAGGACTATACGAGATATGTTCAGAAAAATGAACAAAAATTGATCGATTAATTTCGGGGGCGATTCTAAGCAGAAAATTCTATATAATGAAAAAATTATTATTATGAAAATTCTATAATATAATAATTATATTTATAATTATTTTTAAGCAAACAAAATTCTATAATTATATTATATACAATTTATAATTGTTTTTAAGCAAAACAAAATTCTATTATTATATTATATATAATTGATAATTATTATATGCAATCAAAGATATGCCACGAAATAGGATCGTACAAGATGTGTCCCGTAAAGTGAACAAAAATTGATCGATTAATTCCGGGAGTGATTCTAAGCAGAAAATTCTATATTATATATTGTTAAAAATTATGATTATGAAAATTCTATAATATAATAATTATATCTATAATTATTTTTCTCGATAACTTAGTTACGATCAAGGTTCTAACGAAATGCTTGACCATAGGATAAAGAGGAGGGTGGTAGCTTTGAGTCAGACTCAGCATCCACAATAACACCACGCACAATCCTGAGCGCACAAAGTTCGTTAGGACAGTTCGGAGTAGGAAAGGGCCATTCTTTAGTCGCTTCGACCATCAGCGACACCGATCGTCCTGCGACATCCCACAGGACCTCGCGTGTCGGTAGATTTGTCGTTCCCGTGAGTCATCCTCCCATTGGTGGTCTCTACGGTGTATTCATCTGTCGATTACTTTCTATCGATTCTTATTTTATTATCACTTGCCCGAGTAGTTTCTTTTGAAATTATCTGGCGCTGATTCATCTCATTTCCCCTGTGCTCCTAATTTCTTTTTCACACTTCCGTGG
>SMSQ01019183.1:11386-25833 GCA_019453375.1 Ctenoplectra terminalis | reverse complement strand
TGGTGTTCTTCTGAATTCTGAGTGCATTGTTTCGAATGATTTTCTTCTGAATTTAATGTAAGAAATATTGATATAGGTTGGGGATTAATTTGAGGAATTTATAAGACAGAAGGGAGTTCAGATTTGTGATGAAATGGGTTTTAAAAGAATAAATTCTAAGTTTGGAATATTGTATAGGTGTTCTTCCGAATTCTGAATGCATTGTTTTGAATACTTTTTTTCTGAATTTAAGCTTGGAAATATTGGTATAGGTTGGATATTCGTTTGAAAAATTTCTTAGAGAGAAGGGAGTTCAGATTTGTGTTGAAATTGGGTTCTAAAAGAATAAATTCCAAATGTGCAATATTGTATAGGTGTTCTTCTGAATTCTGAGTGCATTTTGTTAAATAATTTTCTTCTGAATTTAATCTTAGAAATATTAATACAAGTTGCACGTCAACTTCAGGAATTTAGAAGATAGAAGATAATTCAAATTTGTGATAAGATTATAAATTTAGACTTCTGTATAATATTACTATTACTATTATAGAAAAAATGTTGCTTATAGTCACAAAAATAAATTTAATTCCTAAGGTTAAATTACGAATTAAATAATAAATAAGTTATATTTATTAAATAAGAAACCCTGATTTGCTTATCATACAAATACAGCAAAGAACACGCAACTATTTGAAATAAAATTTAATTTTTGCTTCGATTGTAGTTTCAGCAAATAAAATCTGAAAATACTAAATGCAAATCACCTATAATATTTTTAAATTAGGAATGCAAACTGTAAAAGAATCTTATGACATAACTATTTATATTATATTTATATACAATCAAATATTTTGCTGGCAAAATTTTTCTCGATAATTCGTTTTAGTTTCACGAATGCATAAAAGATACGAAATGCTGAGCGGCCCTCTGGAAATTTTATCAAAGATGCGGGAACAAGCCACGAACTGTTAAAGATTTAACGGCTAGAGATAAGTAAGAGCCATGGCTTTCTCCCATGGGAACAATAAGATATCTTCAACTTTCGAAACCCGCGAGTTTCAATTTTTTTTTTCCCTTTTTATTTTAAAGTCTATAATTCTTTCACGTATGGGAGAAAAAGACTCGATCGCGTTTATCGAGTGTCGTCGAAATTTTCTGTAAGCCACGAGAATAATATCAAGCCAGAAAAGAGTATCTTTTCCATAGAAACTTGTCGATGCTAGTTTCACCGTGTTCGATTATCATAAATTTAAAAATCAATAGCAGCAGTTTTTAATAATATCCAGCGCCCCTTAGAAGGATCAATATTCTAAATACAAATATTCTATAAATATTCTAAAAATAAATGTTACGATTTTATAAAGTGTTAAACACAAACGTTTAATGGATAAACGTTACATATTTTTTCAACGAGACCCGTATTTTAAAATGAATCCTGAAAAATGGTCGTCCAAACGAAAACAATAGAATCGTCGGAACAATCAAGCGTTTCGGTGCAACTCGTTTCCTTTTGTTACCGTTTCTGGCAAGGCATTAACAAAATTTGCCGCAAATTTTTCAACCGTTTCGAATGTTTAATTGAACGAAACAATTAAAACAAGAAACAACGCCAAGTTGTTGTAAAACGGTTGAATCGAGAGCATTATACCGATGCTATCTATATAAACGTTCGAGCAGCAGGCTATAAGATTCCTCGTCTCTACCCTTTCAGCTCGCTTAAGCAACGATTTTATGAGAAAAGGTACGTGAGGCAAAGGGATAAGAGTAGAATGAATAAATCTGCATAGTTTAAATATTAAGAAGGCCAGCGTTCTTTACTTTCCCGTCGAAAACAGAGTCCTTGAGGATAAATAAGAGCCCGGTGTAAAATTCTGTTAAGCGTCAAGCAAGAAAGAAGAAGAGAGAAATGGCGGAGAATAGAAGATAGATGGGGCGACGAGTGGTTGTTATCGAAACGGCGATATATTTCTCAGATGTGTAACATCTGTGCGAAAATTACGGTTCCACGGGGTTCCTATGAATTTTCTTCGATATTTTCGCATTCCTTTTTTCCTTTTTTTTTTTCGAAACCGATGATGGAATATTTGCTACTCGTTATAAATATAGCTTTTTCGGATATTTTCTTTTTATATCCATGCGCGATTAAACCTTTGCACGTCCCCTCCCATGGGATATCAGAGTTTATTAACACTATAACTATCGACGATTAAAGTATACTTATTTCTACCGAAGAAATCAAAGTGGAAAGTGTATAAAATAATATGTAATGCAATTCGGACAAAAGTTGATCTATATTTTTAATAGAAAATCGCGGAAAATCTGCCCAAAGCACCGTAGTTAATTTACAAAGATTCTGTAAAAAATTACGGATGGGTCATTTCGACCACTTTGGTAGTTCTAGTGTTAACCCTCTATGGCGTCGCGTGACTTAAAAGTTACGAATTAACCCTCTATAGCACCATGTGACTTAGAAGCTACGCACTCGTGTATTTATGTTTTTTAAATTCGATTTTATTTTATTCGATTTTTATTCGAAAAGTTACGAATTAACCCTCTATAGCACCATGTGACTTAAAAGCTACGCTATTTATGTTTTTTAAAAATTCGATTTTATTTACTTGTCATTACACTCTGTTCAATTATATTATTGCACCACTGTTACGATATTAGACAGCCTATTTAGAACAGCTAGTAGTTCAACAATTTTTTAATTAAATCGAAAAGCTATTATTAATTTTAATTTCTTTCTCGTAACCAAACAAAATTCTGACTATACAGGATTAATGTATTTATATTTAAAAAAAAATTTTATAAATTGACTATGGCATCTCGGAAACAATCTTCCGCGATTTTCTGTTAAAAATGTAGTCAAAGCTTTGTTTACCTTGCATCGCGTATTTTTTTATATACCTTTCATTATGATTTTTTCGGTAGAAATAAGTACGCTTTAATCGCCGGTAGTTCTAGCGTTAAAGGTCCGAGTTCTTGATACGTGAAATCCATACGCAACGTCCGTCAGAACACGCGATCGTTCCAATTTTTCAACCCGCTTTCGAGCTTCGTTTCCGAAAAAGCTCATCGGCAACGTCGCCCGCGTCAAAATCAATAATCCAGAAACGAAAATAAATTAGCCGCGTTATCTAGAGCTCGGCATCGTCGCGCGGCTTAATTCGAGTTTATCGGTCGCACCGATTTCGCGAATCGATTCTTGCGAAACTGGTCGCACGAGTCACGACGACCGAATCCATCGCGACGTCTGCGTCTACTTCGAAAGGGACGGGAAAAAAGAAAGCGTAGGCTTTGACTCGCGTCCGCTTCGACCAATGGTCGCAGCGACGAGAAGAAAAGAAACGCGCGCCAATTTGCGTCAATTGTTTTGCGTTGAAAAAACTGGGTTCGTTCGGCTCGAGCTGTGAATGCTGACTCGCACGACACCGATGTCTGCCGCTTATGGTAATTGAACAGTTGCTGGCCTGGTAAACGCTTGTAATGCGAAGGCTCGACAGGGTTGAAAAGGAGCGTGATGGAATGGGTGGGGAAAAAAGGAGTGAAACGTCTGGTAAAATGCATCGCGATGAAACGTTTTAGACCTTTCGGGACACGAGACCTTCTGTTGGAACGTTTTCAACGTTAGAATCGCCGAAGTGGTTGGAATGACTGGTTTGTATTTTATAAGAATTTTATAGATTTACTGTGGTCGTTTTTTGGGGAGATTTTCTGTGTTTGCTATAATTTTCAATGATTTTCTGTGGATTTTAGTGATTTTAAATTATTTTCTGTGGATTTCTGGGATTTTCAATGATTTTCTGTGGATTTATGTGCTTTCCAATTATTTTCAATGATTTTCTGTGGATTTTAGTGATTTTCAATGCTTTTCTATGGATTTCTGTGATTTCCAATTATTATCTGTGGATTTTTATGATTTCCAATGATTTTCTGTGATTTTCAATGATTTTCTCTGGATTTCTGTGATTTTCAATTATTCTCTTATGGATTTCTGTGTTTTCCAATGATTATCTGTGGATTTTATGATTTCCAATGATTTTCTGTGATTTTCAATGATTTTCTCTGAATTTCTGTGATTTTCAATTATTCTCTTATGGATTTCTGTGATTTCCAATTATTATCTGTGGATTTTTGTGATTTCCAATGATTTTCTGTGATTTTCAATGATTTTTTCTGAATTTCTGTGATTTTCAATTATTCTCTATGGATTTCTGTGATTTCCAATGATTATCTGTGGATTTTTATGATATCCAATGATTTTCTGTGATTTTCAATGCTTTTCTATGGATTTCTGCGATTTTCAATGATTTTCTGTGATTTTCTGTTAAAAAAGTAGAGATAAAGATTCGTCTTTGTATGATGCATTTTTTTCATATACCCTTTATATTAATTTTCCTTTTCGTTTTTTTTTTTCTTTTTTGGTACAGATAGGTATAATTTAATCATCAGTAGTTTTAGTGTTAGAGATTGTAGAAGAGTCTTATTTATGGACAGAACAGTAACTACTCATTGAATGATGATAACTCGCAAAAAAATAAATTTTTATAGAAGAATGTTTCTCCTGAAATATGATTAATACAGCAGTACCCCCCACCCCGAAATATATATATATATATATATATATATATATATATCCATTTTTGAGGGAAAATGTTATTCGTAAAATAATATTTGTGCAACAGTACTTTGTACTTCTTTTTTTTATCAGTTTCCTATATATCCAATATTTATTTATTAAATTTGAACCACTCTCAGAAATATAAATTTTTGAGGGAAAATGTTGTTCGTGAAATAAAATTGATGCAACGGTTTATTAGTTTCCTATATATATATGTATACAATATTTATATATTAAATTTTGACCACTCGTAACGAAAATACAAATATTTTTCTGGTAAAATAAGATTAGTAAAATTGCAACCACTCGGAAAGATGTAAATTTCCCACACGCTGCAGGTAACGTACAACGTAATCATAAAACATTAAAAATGGTCCCACTTGAATAAATAAATACTATGTTTGTTTGGAGCATCGTAGACGTATTTTCAGTGAATTTGTAGTTCGAATTTCTGTGGTCAGATTAATTTCCATTCTGTGTAAGTTGGATTGGATTAGATTGATTTTACACGAAGGTTTAATTAGGTTTAACTTGTTCTGTAGCTGTTTCTGGTTGCCGGTTTAAAGCATCGTTTAAAGATAATTTGAAATTGCTACCTATTTAAAGCAGCACGTTGTCCAACTACCTTGAGCTTGCATACTTCTATTTTTTCACTGAAACCTACTTTTCGGTAAGTTCTTTGCAATTATTTATTTAATATTTTCGGACGATAATAGTCTCAGTTTTTGGATTTAACTAATTAGTGTATGAATGGTAAAATAGACAAAATAATGGATAGAAATTTTTTGTGCTATTATAACATTACATCGATATGTGAAAAATATATTTTTGGAAATATATAATATGGAGCCGTAGAAATTTCCACCTTAAATATTTTTGAAACTACAAAAAAGATTTCTAAAAAAGAAAAAAGGAAAAAAATGACCAAGACTATACAAATACAGCGGTAATTATTTTTACTTCATTTCATACTTATTTTACTTCTGTATACTCTTTCCATAGAAATTAAATCTTTGTTTAATTTTATAAATTTCATAAAAGCTGCTAAAATTGATTCCGTGATAGATATTTTCATAAAAACTCGTTTTTCTTTTCATCCACATTTGTTTCTGTATTATTCCTTGCATTTTACCTCGCCAATAAAAATAATACACCTCAAGGTTCAATATTTTCCAAAGAATTGTACAGAAAAGGAAAAATTCCAGTGTCGAAAGTTTTTTTTTTTTTATGAAAGAAAAACAATCGAATAGTTTCATTTTTATTTAATTCATTCGAGAAGCAAAAATCGAAAGATATTTGCGTTTACTCACCGGCTTGCTTATTGATTGTGTCCATTCAACTAGCACAATGAGTCAGCCCATTTCTCCAACGATTTTATCTAAATGAAATTCCTTTACACGTCAGGATTCCGTCAAGCATTCTCTCGCTACCAGTTCCTTTGTACTGATAACTAATAATAAATAATCACGCGACGTAATAGGAGGGAGCGAAAGGGACCTCTGAAGCACGAAACGAACGGTGAATGATTACGAAGTGAGATTCTTTACGTACCATTGCTGTTTATTTAATTTTTCAATTTCATACAACGAATAAACCTTATTTCCATCGGAAATATTTTTAGTATTCAAGGTGATAGATAATCGATAACATTCATAATTGGCGACAGATTGGCGATCGATGGTTTGGTGTGTCGAGGGATGTCGCGCGCCGAATTCTTTTCTTTTTTTTTTTTATTTTATTTTATTTTATTTTATCTTATTTTATTCTATTCTATTGTATTCTATTTTATTTTATTTTATTTTATTTTATCTTATTTTATTCTATTCTATTTTATTTTATTTTATTTTATTTTAATTTATTTTATTTTTTTATTTTTTTCGTTGAAGTTTGCGGGCAGTATGGATGAACGTCTCAGATTGTACGCGTCGTGTCTTATTATCTAACCAACATATATGTAGGAATGTTGGATTGGCTCAGGTAAAGTTTCTCAATGATCAACTCGATTTTGACTCTTGACGAACGAAGTGATTTACGGTGTACCGAACAGCTGGATCGCAGGTATACGACACTAACGTTAAGGGATCTATGGCGAAGTCAACGTACCTAACGGTCGTCAAAGGTCAAGATCGGAACAGTGACACAATGACCCACATTTTCAAACAGCAGGCGAATTTTTTGCTGATTGGGTAAATTTAATTTAATTTTTCGAAGTGAAACGCGGCGCAGAAACAACGCTCTCGCTGGTAGCCGGCCTCTCGCTCTGTGATTGGTCGGTGTTTTTCGTTAATAACTCGTTAACAAAGCTGTTTATGCGTCAGAGCGTCGAGGGTTGTATTCGCGACGATTAACTGACGCGGGTTCTGCCCTCAGAAATCGTTTTCTGACTGATTACATTACGTTCAGGACATTGAAATACAAATTTTTTGTAAAATTATTTCAGTTTATTTCAAGTTAACACTAGAACTATCGACGATTAAAGTATACTTATTTCTACCGAAGAAATCAAAGTGGAAAGTATACAAAATAATATGTAATGCAATTCGGACAAAAGTTTATGTATATTTTTAATAGAAAATCACGGAAAATCTGGCCAAAGGCACCGCAGTTAATTTATAAAGATTCTGTAAAAAATTAAAATCGGTAGTTCTAATGTTAATGAATTTCTATTAGCAGAGATTTATTTAGTACATTTCTCGTATATAAATTCTATTTTATGTTATTAATATTTTATGATTATTAATCTTAAACAAGAAATCTGTACTGAGTCAGATTGACGGGTTCCGTAAAGTGAACGTAAACCCAACACAAGGCAAATAATTATTCCAAAGGTCAGATCGATATCGTACTGGCGCACTTTTTAACAATATTTATCGAACAAGACTTTTATCGCTCGAAGAAAAAGACATACAAGTATATCGAATCGATGGTTCGGGTCGTCGAAATTTCTACAGATTGTTCTACCAAGTCGTTTCCTTATTATGCGACACGTGCAGTGCCTCCGTGAGAAAGGTACACCGAAAAAAGAAGCAAACGGAGCGCGAAGAAAAAGGAGGAAACTTAAAAGAGCGGTATAATCCTTAAATCGCAGCTTTAGCGGGACTTTCAGTAAGAAGATAATAATGTTCACGAGACGGGCGACGCGTTTTCTGTAAACGCGAATAGAATGCTGTGCAGTTGCGCGACAGAATTAACGTTACGTTAATGTAAATTGTTGGTCCGAAAAATGGAAAAGTAATTTCGTGTTTATTCTATTTGAGAATGACTGGTATATGTCAATGAAAGAATTTTTGTTAACATTTATAATTAATAATCAAAGTATCGTATAATTGTGAAGCGAATATTATTAACACTTCACACTTGTAAACTTTTTTAAGTTCCAGAGAGCGATTACTAAAACTTAAAGTGCTGTTTTATAATGTTATATTAAGTTATATTATAAAATTATATTATATTATGTTATAAAAATATTACGAATGTTTGCGGATTTTATATATACAGCTAGCGTTATTAAATTTAAATATTAAACTTATAATAATAATATTATATAATATATATATATACATATTAATATAATCATATTAAATGTAAATTCAGTCGAATTATTTAACGATTTAGAATAAAATCCCAAAGGTCATAGAAATAAGTAAGACACAGTGCTTTTGAATTCTTAAAACAAAATCTGCAAGTATAACTTTGGCGTAACCTGTTTGAAAATTTAATTGCGAAAATTCAATTATAGCTACGTCCACGCCAGATAATTTTTATCGCGTTTAAAAAGTTTCGTTAATTTCGAAAATACATTTCAGAATGTAATATTCGATACAAAAGAAACAGAATTAAATGTATATGGAACGTAGAAAAAATATGACGTATCGGAACAATGGTTGTGTTTCGTGAATTTTCAAATGACAATCGAATAAAGAATTGAATATCCAGTACAAGTTTCTAGAAATTCAGGAACATCCCTGATACTACTTTTTTTTTTTACTGCGCTATGAAAATACTGTACCGTAAAAATTCCACTCACCAAATATTACAGAACTTTACGTGCAACCATTTTATGCATCAGACTGTTGCATTCCTAATGTCTTCACGTGTCTCCTCTAAGTTTAGAATAAATAAATCGACCTTTGAATAATTAACAGTCCGTCTAACATTCTATGCGCCATACGCTACGAGCCATAAATATTAAACGTGGAGCGACCTACAAAAGGACAAAGAATTTATAATCTCAATTTTATTTGCTTATCAGAAAAAAGAAAAAAAAATTACACTCTATTGCAATTTTTCATTTTTGTTAAAAACAATTCGTATTAATAGAGTGTCTAGTATCGGTACAATGGTACAATAATAAAATTTAATGATACTGTGATAAATAGACTGTGGATTTTTATGCAAATTCATGTTTCTGAGAATATATTAAAAATGTTTTCTTCTTCTTGAGAGTATAATGAAAAAAATTTTCTTTCTATTCGGTAGGAAATTATTTCACTTATCAGGTATTATAAAAGACACTATAATTTGTATACTTTGTATATTTTTTTATATTATGTGCATTCTGTGCAATTTTGCATAAATTTCCAACAAATGCATATGAATCCACAATTTACCGATAAACAACAAATTGATGCAACGTTAACAATAAAACTACAAAAGGGTTCAAAGTGAACGATCAATAATTTTTCTAAATTTACTGTAGTGAATTTCGTGAAATTTTCCGTAATTTTCTATAAAAAATACTCATCAAAATTTGCATTTTTTGCATTACATATCTTTTTACATATCTTAAACCCTCAGCAACCAAAAAGAAACACTTTAAACAAGAAACACAATAATCAATTTATTTCAATATTTCTAAATTTACAATATTAAACCATTACTCCCCTTAGTACAATCTTCCAAATTAAAAAACAAAAATATAGTGAAATCTTATATTTCAAAATTTTCAATATTAGAAAAAAAAAGAAAAAAAAATTAAATTCAACTTAGAATTCTCGTCTTGTATTACTAAATCTTAATCTTATATTACAGAATCTTCAATATTAGAAAAAAAAAAAAGAAAAGAAAATTAAATTGAACTTAGAATTCTAATCTAATATTACAAAATCTTAATCTTATATTACAAAATCTTCAATATTAGAAAAAAAAGAAAAAAAAATTAAACTCAACTTAGAATTCTAGTCTTATGTTACAAAATCTTCAATATTAGGAAAAAAAAGAAAAGAAAATTAAACTCAACTTACAATTCTCGTCTTATATTACAAAATCTTCAATGTTAGAAAAAAAAAGAAAAGAAAAGAAAATTAAATTCAACCTAGAATTCTCGTCCTTCGCTCCGACAAGTAAACAAACTAAATTTAAAAAATATACATACCCAAGCAAACGTAACTTCCAAGAGTCATAGTTCTATGAAGGTTTAATCCACCCTTTCTAAAGCGACCCAGAAAAATTCAACCCCGAGGACCTGATTTTCCATTAGCAACCAGTCCCACGCCCACCGCGCGTCGCGCTAGCGGAATAAAAAATGTCCAGAAAAATAGCCCGTCGACCGTTCCTTCGAGGTACAGGGTCGCGAGAGGAAAGCCTTGTTCTGATTTAAGATTCCAAGCGTTAAAAGCGTGCCGGGGAAATTCATTTGGTAGCCTGGACGCGCGTTGGCCCACGCTCGAATGCAATGAAAATAGACACGCGGGAGGCTTAGGGCGATTGTACGCGACAAAAACGGACCGCGGTGGATCTCGTGGAAAGTCGGACGGGATTTCTGGAGAAATAAGCTCATGGAAGGAGTAACACTGTTCCGTGTCGACTACAATACGGACGGATACCTATTGATCCGCAGTCTGAAATATCAGGAACAGTTTGCCTCGCGCACGGAATACAAATAACAGAAGGATCCGCGGACTGCGTCGCATTCTACGTGTCGCGACCACTTTATTTCGCGTGTACCTTCTTTTTCTGTATCGTGTGCTCGTGTCCGTCCTCTGCTGACATTGTGGAATAAAGTGTAGCTTAAATTGTTCCACCGTATCGTTAGAGGCTTTTGCTGTTATATCGTTTCCCTGTGTGCACCAGTCAATTGTGACGCGTGATTTTTGCGCCGAACGGAGGTGTGCATGGTTGTGAGCGAATAACGCGGACCATCTGTGTTATTGATCTTGTAATGTTAATTGAGTGGATTTTAACGAAGCATTTTTGGATGATAGGTGAAGATTAGTATAGAGTTTTTATTTGAATATACAGTTTGTGAAAGTTTAATTATTATGAATAAGGTTTAGATGAGCGACTATGACGCGCATAAATGAATAATCAGTCTTGCACCAATTCTCTAACTACACAACACACTCGTTCGACGCTCTGTTCAACACTCTCTACGCTCTGTTCAACACTACTCTACGCTCTGTTCAACACTCTCTACTCTCTCTCAAAAATCCAACCTACTCGACGTTCTTTTCCACACTCCCCTCTTTTCCATAACGGAAAACCCTCGCAAGTCCCTTTTTCTCTCTCTTTCGTACTCTTATAACCTTGCCCACGCATCGACCCATCGTCCGTCCGTTGGGTCTGGTCTTCATAAACTAAAGGTCCGTAAAACTACTACATTAATTTTTAAATATTGGCTTCGGGCATAGTATCAAACAACAAATAGGAAAATTCGCTGCAGCACACAAGAAACGAATATTAAATCACCGCGACGAATTCGTTAAGGTTCTAGATCACACACTGCAACACAGAAGACTGAAAAGGAAGAAGTAAACCGATCTGCAGAAGTAAATATAGTGATAGCGGTAAACGCTCATGCAAGCCATTCATTCCATCAAATTTGCTGGTTAGTTCAATGAAGCTAGTTGTAGATGTAAGTTAGTAAAATAATAAAGAAAGGAAAAATATATTGGCTTCACTGTGTTAGGTATTATGTGGTATTATTTTGTTCAGATTTTTCTTTTAATTCTGTAATGCAGAGAAATAACAGAGTCTTGATAATTATTGCAGGATTTATATGAGATTATTTAGGAGTCAGAGCAAATATAGGCTTTTTGAGTCGTTGGAAATGGAATTTATTGAACAATTATTAGTAAAGAATGAAAAGGAAAACTATGTAAAATATTGATTTTTTTTCTTTTTTTTAATTTTGATAGAATATTGTGTTTTATATTTCTATTTTCTTATCTTCTTCGTTCTAGCAGTAGGTAGTACACTGACGTTGAAACTGCAAACAGCTAATCTAAGTGATGAACTCATCCGTAGATCTGGAATGAAACACATTCCTTTTTCATCTAGCAAAAAGTCTTCCAATGTTTTCCCATAAATCTACTTCAATCTCAAAATCCTAAGATAACTGCTTTGCTAATTTCAACGAAAGCTTTATTCATTTTACTGGTTCCATTCGCTCTTGATTAGTAGAATCATCGGTAGAACGATGGTGGAATTGTAGTGTTGAATTTAAGTCGAATCGAGCAATGGATCAAGACAAATCAAATTCAGTTCAGAGCTTGAATTCGTCTTATTCTTTGAACCGATGCATTTAAGAATAATTTCACTCTAAATTATTGCAATCCACTGCAATAATTGTGATTAAAACAAAAAAAAAAGATTAGTTAAATATTTTATTTGTAAAACATAACGTAGTTAAAATGAAGCAATTTATTAAATTAGCTTACTCTTTATCAATTGAGTTATTTATGATCGGTAAATTTATTAAATCGGTAGATAATGTTTGTAATCTAAATATTTTTAGCTTCCTATACATTTTTTCTGCACGACTATGTTAATTTTATTTTCGAATTTATACGTTAATTTTATTTTCGATTTTATACATCAAAATTATCGTTTAAAGACAGTTAATCCTGTGCCATGGTAAAGGTCGTAAATAAAAAATTGTTAGCAGGCATTGAATTTTAAGTCAGGTTATAGCGGTTGAGCGGCATTGTAAGCGCGTTCAAACGAGTCAGAAGTTGAAATGGAATTTTAAATGTTAGTCGCTGTTGGCTTTTTATTATGGCTGAGGTGGTGGATCGTTGTCGAAAGTTCAACCGCTGAGTCTTTAGAATTTAAAGTATACCACGTTTTTTATTTTTAATCTAGAATACAGTTTTTTTTCTTTTTTTTTTTACGAACATTTTGTATGAGTTAGGATTAATAACAGTTCCCCAACTTTCCCTCTGGTCGAATAACTTTCTCGTTGAGTTTCCTCAAAACTAGGCGTACACTAACAGATACACTAATTCATTAACAGATACCGAAAATTTCATTAGTTATTAAGAGTAAGGAAATATTTGGTAGCTCGAAAAATCCAGAATACCAAAAACTTTGCGGAAATACAGCTCAGATTAATTTAAGATCGTATCTTCTTTTTTTTTTCTTTTTTGCGATTATGGAATAGGTTTAACATTGGAAAGGTTCTTTCAGTATTGTTGCAAACATTTTCGAAATAGTAGAATTAACAAAAAGTTAGTTACAAAAATTTATTAGTCTCGATGATTTACAATACTATGGTAAAATAATTTTCGGAGAAATTGACTTTTCCACAATTAACCCTTATATACATTTTTCTCCAACCTAGTGTATTTAGCCTGTTTCTTTTTTTTTCCTTTTTCCTTTTTTAAACAAAGTTGTAAGGCAAATATTTTTTATTTTGTTCGGCAGACCTATAGAAAAATGGATGAAAAATTAATTAATTAAAATTAGAACAAAGCTAACAATGTTAATATAAATCCGCAAATTCCTCCCTATTACAGTACACACCCTCGCTCCACACAATTATACTATAATATAAGATACTATACTATTATTAATATGACAATTAATTATATTTCTGAGTAGCATATGAGGGTTAAAATAAATTAAAAAAAAACCCTCAAGTTCCTCCGTATTACAGTACACACTCTCATTCTACACAATTATAATATAATATAACATACTATTATTAATATGACAATTAACTATCATATTTCTGAGTAGCATATGAGTGTTAAAATAAATTAAAAACTTCCAAATTTTTCCCTATTACAGTACACACCCTCGCTCCACACAATTATACTATAATATAAAATACTATACTATTATTAATATGACAATTAACTATATTTCTGAGTAGCATATGAAGGCTAAAATAAATTTAAAACCCCCAAATTCTTCCATATTACAGTACACACCCTCGCTCCACACAATTTTCCATCTACCCTTAAATTCCTATATCGAAATTTTCAAATTTTCGTGTTCCATTAAACCATGAACGCTGCATTACCCCCACCAATAACTCAAACGAGATTAACAAATTCGTCGAAATTCTCTGTTCCAACTGACACTATCCACCGAACCACCGCAACAGAGTCAACAGTCACGAAGAAGCGACCGATAATTTAATCGCGATCGTCCGCGAAAAATGGAACGCAACGAAACGGCGGTCGCGAGCGTAGCGTGCTCACGGTTTAATGCAAATCGAATGAAGTGTTCCTGGTTTTGCGGGGGGAACTAAATTTATCGGTCGCGGCGTTTCGTTATTCCTGACACATTTTCGAGCGGCGAAAAGGGGGCTCGGTGAATATCGATAGAAATAATTGTTCTTCTCCCCCTCCTTCCCTAAAGTGAAAACATTGGCTGGCGCATTGTCACGCGTGCTACGACCATCTGCGCGATATTGGTTATCGCGAGGACTCGAAATAAATTCACGGGAAAATATCTTGGTGTACTCATCGAATCGGTAATGATTTACCACCCCATTCGCTACAAGTTGTTCTATAAATAATGCTGTTTTCTCAGTTAAGCTTCTCTGCGATAAATTTGCCACTATCTTGCAAATTTGTTTTCGGTGTTGAACCAGTGTTATTACTAAAATTCAGTTTTC
>SMSQ01019182.1:1986-22164 GCA_019453375.1 Ctenoplectra terminalis | reverse complement strand
TCTCAACATTTTGATCGTCAAACGCATATATGCGTCCATAGTACTCAAAGGGTTAATGCGACTAGAAAAAAAGAAACGAGAAAGAACGATCTTCCGAATCATTTGTTAGAAATATTTTAAGTTCACATGTTGGTGACAATCTTCATTACCCTTTTTTTTCTCCTTGTGTTTAGATAAAAGATATAAAAGATATAAAAAAATGAGCGAAACAAAAGTTATACTGTTTCTTGCGGTCTATAGAAAAATGATTTCTTTTATGAAAATTGTGTCCCCCCCACACTTTTCTTGGAAAATTTATTGTACGTATTTATAAACAGCAAGAAACAGTATAACTTTTGTTTCAATCACTATTTAATATCTTGTGTCGTTTACGATTTACAAATACTTATATAGAAGGGTGAAACCGGATAAAAGGGTTGATTTCTCCCTTAAAGTAAAAGACGGGCATCGAAGAAGTACGGATATATTGTTAGGAAGGTCTAAAGAGCATTTATGTCAAGTTTCGTTAAAATCTGTGTGCATCAGTCTCCGATGTTTTCTTGTGAGTAATTTATTCACAATATTCAACTTTAGTCATAATATACAGTTTTTTATTTAAATATAGTTTATAAACATTTAATTATTAGGAATAAAGTTTAGGTGAGCGACTATGACGCGCAATAATATACTATCAATCTTACACTAATTCTTTAACAACGCAACACACTCGTTCGACGCTCTCTCAACACTCTGTTCAACTTTATTCAACACTCTACACGCTCTCTCAACACTCTCTTCAACTCTCCGTTCAACACTCTTCCACACTACGTTCAACTCTGTTCTATTCTACTCTACGTTCTGTCCAACTCTGCCTACCATCGACTCATCGTCCGTCTATTGGGTCCGGTCCCTGTCCTCTCTATAAACTACAAGTTCTTAAAACTACGACACTACAATAATATTCTGCTACATATATCTGTAACAACAATTAAATAACAAAATCATAAATTATATTCTGTCAAAAATAAGCAAATATCCGCTCAATTTTGTGAGTAACTGTATGTAATGCAACTGAAACCGGTAATAACCCTTAGAGATCGAAAAATAATACTCCCTCCGTCCGGAAATATGGTATACATTTAAAAAAAAAATCGTAGATTATCGTGAATGTAGAAAACAAATGACAACATTCATTATATTATTATAGTATATATTAAAAGTAATATAACCTAATATAATTGACACGTGTCATGTTCTTCTTGGTTTAAAACTTAACGATCAAAGATCAGTTTTTTTATGATAAATAAAATTGGTACCGCTGCAAAATCAATATGGAAAATTCCCAAGAAGAATTGATAAACCTAAAAAGAAGAGATTCCAAATATAAACAATTGACCACGGAACAACGTCATGGTATCTTAGAAAAATGATTACAGCGCATGAAAGAGAACAAGCTGAAACACGGTGACTAGCTGGAAAATATTTATGTTCCAAAGAAGCGTACAGTAAGGCCAAATCATATCTTAATTAAATTTAGGGAGTATTGTAACAAAATTATTCCTTTTTAATTATAATTTTTCTAAAAAAGTTAATATAATATACTTGTCGTGTTAATTTTTAGTTTTATTGTATTTTTTTTCCAAATGTGTACTATATTTCCGGACAACAAAAATCGGGAAATGTATACCATATTTCGGGACGGAGGGAGTACATAACAGTAACAATCAATTAACACAGTACTGTGATATAAATAATGCTACAATGAAATAATTGCCCTGCTGAAAGAGACTCTGATTATCGATCAACCCAGTTTGTAGGTGTTGAAATTAAAGAAGGATGACTTTGTGCATACTTCTAACGTGACATCGACCTTCTATTCAAGAGTCGAGGGACACCGTTTACCCTGGACGCATTAATCATTGGGTTGGAAACCGGTGGCACAGTATTGCTTCGTCTTCCATGCCTCGTTCCCTTTATCAGGTTTTATATATATATGCACCATAGTGTGCAGTTACTGTGCAATCGCGTGAAAGTGAAGCGTGTTATCTTACACGCAAACAGGAATAAAAAAGCTCCGACATCGTTGAGATTTTTTTCCTCTTCTTTTTTTAGTATTTTAATTAATTAGAGGATTAAAGATCTGCAACATGTGAAAAACGCTTGTAACACGATCGCTACCAGATTCACACACACTTCCTAAGTCACTGGACACTTCTAACTTTGGAACAAAATTTTTAGTTAAATCAATTTTCAGTAAGATCTGAAGAAGTAGAATTTCTGTGTTCAGAAAGAGTCTTTTTACGTCTCCTTAACACTAGATTTACGGAACCCGTCAATTTGGCGCAGTTCAGACTTCATGCTTGAGTTTAGCAATCATGCCTGCGGAAAATGTAAACTCAAAATTGTAACAAAGTATGATATAGGCCGATCGGATGGTTGAGACAAGTGACGATCGCCTATGGCGAGGGCTGAGCACGAGGCGACGACGAAGTCAGTCGCCGATTAACAACGTCGCAGTACACGTGAAAAATAAAGACCCTGACAAACTCTTACAATTTCAGAAGTGGGATCTGAGCGTATTTATGCAGTTTTAAGTCTGAAAAAACTAATAATTCATTCCATATTCGAACTTACGGTACTCGGGTAGGGAATGAAAGTGTTAATTGTTCGTGAACAGTAAGATAGTCAGTATAATTGTAGTTCTAGAAATTAAGTGTTCAAGTGTAAAACTATTGGAAGAAACTTATTGCAAGTGTAGTGAACATGAACACAGGTACAATGAAAACTGCGACGGAATTCAAACTTTATCAGCTCAAAGCTGTATTGCAGAGGAAAGGGTTGTCCACCGTGGGCAATAAAAATGAATTGATTGCGCGGTTAAACGAGGTTGACCCAAGCAGTGAATGGATCTTCGAGTATGAGGAAGGTGAAGTAAGTGTTAAATGCGATTTAATGAAAGATCGAGGACGATCTTTGGTCAGGATAGCCGAACTGTAACAAAGTATGATATAGGCCGATCGGATGGTTGAGACAAGTGACGATCGCCTATGGCGAGGGCTGAGCACGAGGCGACGACGAAGTCAGTCGCCGATTAACAACGTCGCAGTGCACGTGAAAAATAAAGACCCTGACAAACTCTTACAAAATGAAAATTATATAGAAAACTGTACTAAATAAATCTCTGCTTATAGAAATCTATTAATTCGAGTTAATTCGAGTTAAAACAAACCGAACTAATGATATAAAAAATTTGTATTTTAATCTAACCATCAAAATGATCCAATCAACGCCCATAAAACCTAGTGTTAATCACTTTAGGTATATTTTTAAGTATTCCACGAGTTTAGTTCAGTTTCAACTATCGAGCAACGCAAGAAGAACTTGATAAGTGATCGCGTGTGGAATTTATTTTAACGCGTTTCTCTCGAAACCGTGTTTTAGGACATGGCTGCAATGATATCTCAAATTCTAGTTATGCGATTGACTTTAAACTTGAAGCGATTTTTGCGAACTTTGGAACAAAATTTTTATTTAAATCAATTTTCAGTAAGATCTTAAGAAGTAGAATTTCAGTGTTCAGAAAGGATCCTTTTACGTCTCCTTAATCACTCTGGGTATACTTTTAAGCATTCCACGAGTTTAGTTTAATTTCAACTATCGAGCAACGCAAGAAGAACTTGATAAGTGATCGCGTGTGGAATTTATTTTAACGCGTTTCTCTCGAAACAGTGTTTTAGGACATGGCTGCAATGATATCTCAAATTCTAGTTATCCGATTGAGTTTAAACTTGGAGAGGTTCTTCGGCAGACCTGCCGCTGTAGCAGGTACCAAAATCTGTGAGCAATCTTAACTTTTTTAACTCTTTATTATCCTGCAAACAAAAATAAGAGCATAAAAAATCAACTTGAACTTTAAAATGTCGCCATTTGTTTGATCAATTAGATCTTTTGTTGCTTTTGATACGAGCTATAAATACATTCATACCGAAGAGAATAGCGCGTAGCTTTTTTCTGTTTCAGTCTACTGCAACGACCAGAACGATGTCAACCATCGCGACACATTTTTGTAAGCTTACCTTCGATAACGCGTATCTGCTACAATTTTACGTATCTTGACTCGAAAAAAATATATAACGTAGTTAAGATATTAGTAAATATATGTGCGAAAGACTGATATCAAACGATGTTCTCATTCAAGAAAGAAAAATTCCCAAAGGCCTAAACAATGACGTTAAAAACACAAATACCTTCGTAAGTGAATGGTAAGTTCGTGTTATAACTAATACGTAACCTTTTCTTTATTCTAAAATTATTTATGTACGGGAGTGTATGCCTGACACACCAATTTTCGTTGAAAGCCCAGCCTCCACACGCGTGGCACGCCGAAAGACCAGATTTATACGCTTTTTTGCTAGATTTTAATGCTATCTAAGCAGAAATCTGCAGCACAGTTTGCAGAAACTCGAAAAAATAAGTCATTGGCTCTGGTTGGAATTTCTTCTTCGCGGCATGGCAGCGAACGTGTTAATTATAATTTAACGGATGATTAAAATGTATCTTGCGGATTAAAAGTAATTTGCAGATGTACATGTATATTACATGTTATAGAATGAAAAGAAGGAAATGCTTTTATGTGCTTGTAAAACATTACGGAGGTAACAAGGGCTCTGTTTTAAAGTTGAGAGAGAACTGACCTACTTTTTACATAAAAGCACTAATACTAATTTGACTTTTCATACTCATTATCATCCTTCTTTACAGAGGCACCGAGTCTAACGCGTAAAATGAATGTTTTGGAAAATTTTTTTTAAAGTACTCCAACGCTGTGCTGATCCTTTAACAACATAACGATTACGAACATATAATGCGTAAACGATGGATCAAGAGACAGCGAGTGATCAAATTATCATGATCACTTTGAAATAATTAGTTATTCAAACTTTGAAATAGAATAGAATTAAAAGTAAAATTGAAATAACATCTTTATCGGTACAAAAATTATTCTTAGGTTTTTAATAATGTATGAAATGTATAACAATGATTTTGAATCTGCTACATATTATTTAAAAAATTGTTAAGATGTATATTATCATTCGTCGAATTAAATTTAAAGCTATTAGGTGCCGAAAAAAAGTTCGTGTGGATTTATGATATAAAATTGAAGGAGTCCGAGCTTTCATGAAGTGTAATTTTATTTAATAAAGCAATCATTATTAATTTTCTATAGCTCTTCTTCGATGTTTCTATTACTATAAAAATCTTGAGTTTTGATTGCAAAAAATGAACTATTACTTTGATCTCATTATCGTTTTGGATTTTTACGAGTTTCAAATGGACTCGAACCATTTTGGTATACTCTCTTTTTAATAAGAGAACGATCCCGATAAATAATACTCCTAAAATTAAATTTATAAAATATTATTCGCTTATACAGCATCTTTAACTTTGAAGAAATGAAGAATCTAAATAATGTACATTAACTAAATAGATAAAATCTTCTAATAATACCATTATTATTATATTATCTCTACAACATACTATAAGGAATTCAATTTCAATTTGTCTCCAACAAAAATCTACACACTTCGCTAGGAAGCAAGAGGCAACAATATTAAAAATAATCAACCACATCTTTATGTCGTCTTGTACACCCCCATCACCAGCCATAACCCCAACGAACGAGCGCATCTTGATCGATGCGAGCAATCCCAGCGTCTGCGTGACGCTCTTCCGTGACACTTTCTGGCACTCGCCAGAAAATTTCTCCCCATAAACCTCTACAAAAATATTTTCAGTATTAAAAACTGCACCAACTTTTTCCGGTACCTAATAGTAAATGTATACCAAAAATATAATAAGTATACATCCTACTGCGGCAGTGTATCTACCGATTCTTATAAACTAAAATTACTGTAGTGTTCAGTCTTAGTGAACACCCCATACAGACCTTCATCGTCTACGACTAATTTATTTTATTTTCGCAGCGGTAATAAACTTGGGAGGCAATCGGGCACCTTAACTTTCTAGTATTTAGGTTTTACAATGGCTTTTGCCCGCATCTGGCTGCCAGAGTTCTTGCTTTTCAATTCATTTCAATTTACATTATTAATACATTGTTTACGGGAGACGAGATATCTCGTCCTTAGGAATCCGAACGTTGTAGCCGGGAGACGAGATATCTCGTTTTCAGGTTTTCTCGACTCAATCGACGATTTAAGGAACTAAAAATAGACTTTCTTGTTACGTTGCCAGGGTAACCAAGTCTTGCGTATTCCCTTAACAAATGGTTAGCGAAAAAAAATGAATGTCAAGATACTGAGAGCGTAAAAATCAATGGGTCGGTATAGCCATTACATTGGTAGCTCTGAGTCTCTGTGCATCATACCTTATAAACTGTTTTATTGTTCTACAGCATTTTATTATTTCAAAGTTGGCGTTTTAATTTGTAAGGAAACAGCTTTTTAAACATCATTTATATTTTCAGTTGTTTAATGATAGTTTATAATAAGAATTATTTTATGACACAGGCCGTAATTCTAAAATTGTAGCAAAATGTAAAGTCTGTCTGTCCAATGGAAAAAGGAGCGAAACAAGACACTGTTGCAAATTGTATCAAATACCATTGTACAAGGGAGAATGCTTCACTCGGTATCACACGCTAAAGGATTATTCAAACTTGTAAAATAAATAATTGAAATTTTTAACAATGTAAAAAATGTAAAAGATGTATAAAAAATATATAGTAATATTTAAGAATACTTTATGCGAATATCCGCTACCAAATGTGAATTAAAAAAGTGAATATATGCATCGTATAAAGTGTTTCTGGAGCGCCCAAAAATGTGCGGGCCCTGGGAACGCGTTGCGCGAGCAGAGCGCCGTACGCAATGTGTTAATATTTTAAAAATGTTTAGAGGTCAAGACGAAATAAAACAAACAAATTAAAATTATAAATATTAGGGGGACCGGAAAGTAATGTCGTTTTTGCGCATGTCGATATTCGATTGCCATGTATCAGCTGATCGTGTACTTCAAAGTTGTGCCAAACACATTTTAAGATTAGAGTGACTTGTTTACTTGTAAACAATTAAATCTTAAATTTTTGCGCCGTACGCAATGTGTTAACATTGCTTACTAGTATCAAAGCGTTGCCCAAGGTTATTACGTACTACACCATTGTGCCAAGACACACTGATTTTTCCGCGTGCGTCACTCAAAGGTGCAAGCAATACCTGAGAGCGACCGTTAAACTTGGGGGTACCATTTTTCTTTTTCCTCAATTGCCAATCAAATAGAGTTATCCACCTCCCTCGTCTACTTCGGCAAAATGTCTTTAACCAATCCGTGTGTCTCATCGCCGTCGATGCACGTCTTACGAGGCATCGTGGGTTCCGGCACCAAACATTTTAAAACACTTACAATTCTCTGATCAACCAAGACACAACAGCAGCCATTCAATCTTCGCTTCAGTTTCCATTTCTCACTACAATTTTGTAAATTAGCTATAGCACGTTTCGACAAAAAGTCGCGAAATTTTTGTTAACGCGACATTTGAGATGAAACAAGTAGAAATTAAAATCAAACTTTATTACAAACATAGCGTGTCATTATCGCATTTGAATCACAATCTGCGCCATGTCGATGATTCTTGATTAGAAAGCAGATAATTAATTTTTGTCGATCTAAAGAACGTACAAGTCACACCGCGCTATCTGTACATCCACTTTTAGTTGCACAAAATTTACGATAGGGTTGGAGCTAACGTATTAATCTAATGCTCGGGGAATAATAACGTCAAACCAACCGGAACGTCAGCAGAGAGAGGGGACCGCAAATTCGAAATATCGACGCGCTGGCTGCGTTATTGGCGTCACCGCAGAATGTAACGTTAAACTCCAATTTCTAATGGTTATCGCAGCACGGTGTCCGCGTTTCTGCTGCATCCCCAACGCCCCATTTCATTTTTCCTTGATCCCTTTTAATTTCAATGGCTGCGTGTCGAACAGTTGGCGCGAAACTAGCTTCGGTGGAATTAAAAGATTAGCAACGTTACGTGGGACCGTTGCAATATCGTTTCACAGGATGCATCCGACCAGAATATGTTCCCCATTTTCGGTTATCCGGCATTAAACGAACCACCTAATTATTTTAATAAAACTCCTGCCCTATTATTTAGGCAGTGGCTGCTCAGTGTTCCATAACGAGCTTATTTGCTGGAGTAATGCAGACAATTCTTGGAACGCAATATCGGTAATTAAAACTCTTTCGCGTGGCTGAGCTGTAGGATAAGGTGTTACCAATGAAATATTTTAACCCTCTATAGCCCGAATTTTGTCTGCTTATTGGAGAAAAAAATTACGATTGATTACAGTTTTTCACTTTGATTTCAAAATGTTTTAACTAATAATTACTATAGATGCATCGTGGTGTCGCTACAGTAATACAGTAATCAAATTTAATAGCGCAGTGATAACTAAACAAAATTAATTTTTTAAAATATAGATACATCAGTAATACAGTAATCAAATTTAATAGTGCAGTGATAACTAAAGAAAATTAATTTTTTAAAATATAGATACATCAGTAATACAGTAATCAAATTTAATAGTGCAGTGATAACTAAACAAAATTAATTTTTTTAAATATAGATACATCAGTAATACAGTAATCAAATTTAATAGTGCAGTGATAACTAAAGAAAATTAATTTTTTAAAATGTAGATACATCAGTAATACAGTAATCAAATTTAATAGTGCAGTGATAACTAAAGAAAATTAATTTTTTAAAATGTAGATACATCAGTTTCTAACTTTTTTACCAATGAAATATTTTAATTCTCTATAGCCCGAATTTTGTCTACTTATTGGAGAAAAAATTACGATTGATTACAGTTTTTCACTTTGATTCGAAAATGTTTTAACTAATAATTACTGTAGATGGATGGTGGTGTCGCTACAGTAATACGGTAATCAAATTTAATAGTGCAGTGATAATTAAAGAAAATTAATTTTTTCAAATATAGATACATCAGTTTGTAACTTTTATGTCACACGGTCCCATAGAGGGTTAACGAATAAAATGGAGCTTATATCGTATCAATGTAACGGCTGTAATTACAGAACGTAACAGACCTATAGAATTCAATAAAAAAATATAATGATACATTATAAATGTATCATAAGCAATAAAGAAGCGTTAGTATTCTCCGAAACGCTTAAAAACAGGAAAATGTTGATCAACATATAATATATTAAATTTTACATTATAATGCTTTCAGAATACAATACATAAATACCGTGCACGTACATATTGATATTTATGTAAATAATTTTAAATTTGAAATAAAGCTACTAAAAAATGTATGCAAGTTGTGTAATATTATACAACACGGTACAATTGTTATTACTTTACTACACGCGTACGAGTTTTAAACAGAATCTACAATTACCTTTCTAAATATTTACACGAAATATTTCCACAAATTTCCGAGATATTTTGGTCAACAGGAAGACCCATTAACTCTTTGCGGCACAGGATTTCAGATAATAAAATAGACCCATGTTGCATAGAAATTTTATTCCGTTTTAAATGAAACAAAATTGATATATTTTTATTAAACCCTTTGACTGCGACGCGTTCTCGAAAGAATCCATCAATACGGACGGTGCATTATTTGCACGTCAGTCGCTGCGACTGCGATTGTCCACTGTCTACAGACTGTTTCGAGCGTACAAAGGGTTGTTGATGAACCTCCTGTACGTGTGCAACCGTAATCTCGCGAACTTACTGGCGCTGCACCTCCAATGATAACTTAATCACAATGGAGTCTATTTTTGTTTAAAACGCGGAAGAATTCAATCAACTCAATAATCAAACTTAACAAAATGATTTATTTGAGTTCAGTACAAGAAAGAGTTACGATACGGCAAGGTAATAGTACAGTAAATGTTGTTGGTGTAATGAAAAAATAGTAATAATCTGTCTTTGGCAATTTTGTTAGCTTCTTATATCTGACCCTCTGTGGATGGAGTTCACTATGTTTTCCGAGGTCTTCAGCTCCATTGGTGGAGCATTGCCACCTCTCTGAGTTGTGCCAATTGGGGCACACCCCCAACCCCAAGTCAGGAGTAGGAAGAATTTTCACTTGTGCCATAAATTAAAGGTCCCAAGGACTACGCAGGAAAGGCCACTCCAAGGTGTCAACCAGATGGCTGGTTGAGTGACCCTCTCGAGCATTGCCTATCCTTGGGACCCAACACAGACTAAAAGTGTACCCGGAGATTTAGTACCATTCTTAGAGTTTAAACAGTAAAACAACAGATTAAAAATACTGAAACAAACACCGATGCTTCGTTGCTATGCTATTTAACTTGTTATATTCCATGTTAAATCAATCGATAAAACAGTAAAGATGTTATAGTAAAAAAATGCGAAGGACGTATATTTACGGCTTTCGTATATATTGATGGATACGTTGTTCCGTCCGTAGGAACAATACATGAGGATGGTTTGGCCGGTTTATGACAGACATTAAGGGAAAGGCTATTTTTGAGAAAAGGCGTTCGATCCTTAGTATATTTTACCGTTTGCTCGAAGCAATTAGTTTGCATTTTCTTTTCGCGCACAGTCTTGGTCCTGCATCGAGCAGAGTCAAGCATAAGCGCGCGCGAACATACGTGAGGACGTATATTTACGGCTTTCGTATATATTGATAGACTTGTGAAAGCGTGTATATAAGCCTTTAGCAGCCAATGGGTTAATAAAGGAATCACATAATGTAAAAACATAAAAAAATAATTGTAAGAAAGCGTTAGACAACCGTGTTACACATTATCGACATGTGCCTATACATGTGAAGATTGTGGGTTTGTGCGCGACGCACGCTTGTGCGTTTCTCATTTGTTTTAAAGATATGTGATTCGTGTAGTCTCCTTTGTGCCACCAAAAGAAACGCACGCATATCCTTTGTATTACATTTTACATAATATAATTAAGTGTGATAATATATACGATTTATTATCCCGAATCTTCTGTCAATAATAATTCAATTGAATTTGTTGCTATAGGGTGGGACTCAAATAGTCCAGCCGTGTCACGCACATCCTTTTCCCTAAGTCGAGGTGGGACTAAAAATGTCCCACCGTGCATTACGGTGCGTCAAAAAGGCGGGAAACTTTTAATCCCAGCGTGCCCTAAAGAGTTCATTTTTAAATGTAACAAAAATAAACTGGCTTTTTTTTTCGACACGTACTTTTTGTATTTCGTTAAAAATTTTTTTTATATTTTCTGGTTACCAAACGTCCCTTGTCGGAATATATGATAACTTGCAAGCGGTAATAATAATTTGATCATGTAGCGTAAAACAAGAATCTTCTTCCTAAAATTCCTCGTTACACCGGAGAATTATTATAAGACAAGATAGCGAAGGTTCGTGTTACATGATACTTAAAGCGAGCTTTAAGTTTCTTAGGTTTCCTCAAAATTGAATGTTTAACAAGTTTTACTTCCGACGTTGATCACGTAAACTAAGGTTTCTCCTCTTAAACGTGCTCTCAAAGAGTTGCAAGGGCAGACGTAGATACAAAACAAATAATTAAAAATTTTTTTTTTTTTTTTTTGCTATTTCTCTGCGTTCTGCAGTTTTAATTAAACGGTACTTTGTACCTTTATTTGCAGTTGCGAAGCGCACGTTGCACTTTTTACTTAAAAACGTACCACTTATGTACTGTAGACTGGAGTTACTTTCTGAAATCGTACGCTTTCTACTCTTTGATCTTAAACGAAACTGTGCAAACAATAAATTGCATAAAATTAGATTGGTTCATGCGAAATGTCGCTTGTTCAACTAAAGTTTCATATTGTTTGATGAAAATAATTTTCGTATCATTTTCTGCGTATTTCGAAAGCATCGGTTCTAGAATTAAAAAATTCTTCGAACGGTGCTTTTACAATTGAGAAACAATTTGGTAGATTCAAACCTGGAAGAAATGTAATTTTATACAGAGTGAGGCATTTGAAACAGGTCACCTGCGTAACTCGCTTGTTTTTAGAGACAGAAGGAAATGTCTGAGACCAAACTTATTTGGTATCGAGGGATTTTTTGTCTAACGTTACTAGTTTTTTGATAGCTCGACGCGGCAAGGAGATATAAAAGTCAACTCTTTCAAACATTCCGATAGAGTGTTTCAAGACGAATACAATGACCTATTATTAAGGTGATTCAAGGTTACTTAAGATGATTGGAAAATTAGAAAATTGGAATATTAAAATAAATGAATGATTACCTCGTTATTTAACCTTTTTGGATATTATTTGTGTTTCCTTTTCTATTTTGCTTTCTTTTGCTTTGCTGTTATTAATTATCTCTATTTATTGATCAGGTATTAAAACGAGAAATATAGAATTTTACGTGTGTATTAATTGTGACTCAGATGATGATTTGTAGTCTAATTCGGCCTACGAGTTATCATTTGATTCATTATAACAAATATGCATGAACAAATAAATGTTTAAGCGTTGTTAATACCGTTATTCTTTCTTAAATACCTAAAAATATGTATCAAGCTAATTAACCTCGTTATATAAGTCAATAAACCTCACAGTTAGGGTTTGTTGACTTATTGCTCTCATTAATTTAAATAAATAAAAATTAGAATCCACACTCAATTAAAGGAATTTTAAAAATTATATTTTGATATGCGAATAGCTAACAGAATACCAATGCCTTGTTCATAAAATTGGATATGTTAAAAACTAATCAACTAACCCCAGTTTCTCCTACACATATTGTGGGAATGGTAAATCTGAGGTGTGAATGTTTAATCTAGAGTGATAGAGGTGTGAATAAAGAGTGTTTGGGCCGAGCGATAGATGTGCGAGAGACGAGTGCTTGGGCCGAGCGATAGAGGTGCGAGAGACGAGTATTTGGACCGAGTGACAGGGAATATCGTGTGACCGAGGAGTTTCTGGGAATGCCTGAGCAGAGTGAAAGAGATTGAGAAATAGAAGAAGAGAGAATCAGGGAATAAATGAATGGAGAAAATGCGTGCGAGGTTAGTCAGAGTGGAGTCAGAGTTTAGTCAAGGAGAGTCAGAGAAGGGTCGAGGGTCGAGAGTCGAGTAAAGAGAAATAGAGAACGAGTATTGTATTATTGAGCATAGTTATTAGTTAATAAATAGGTACTGTTCATAAGACAGTGTCCATGTTTGAGTATTTATGGAGACACCCGTCAGCAACCTAAAATCCCTACAATATTACATCCTACATTAAACATTAATAATAAGACTAAAATTCCTTAACAATACTCTGTTTTAAATAATTCCAGTTAAACCAGCTTATTAATTAAGCCATTTTAAATATTAACTCCGCCAATACTAGAATCCTCCTTATTATAACAATAAATAATCCCTGCTACGTTTGCCGATAAATGGACCGCCAAAATAGAAATCACCCGTACATAAATCCTCTGAGAACAAGATGGTCTGTAGCTCTAAACGTCCAAGTGCCTTCGAAACATCACTGTATCACCTACAACGAACAATAACCGTAAACTGAATCCACCTAACGCGGCCTTCCAAAGCCAGTGCCTTAAAACACACAACCTCTCTTCTCACGCGTCCAACTGATCGTGAGACGTGATCAAACAGCTTCTGAGACTTATCACGAAACAACAGCGGCTCGTGTTACGGTGAAAACGTAACGCGTGGAAGCGAACAGCGGTGGTGAACGATTTGAAAACACTTTGCGATTAACCTCTTAGCTACGGAGAGATTTTTCGCGGAGCTATACCACTGTATGACATGGCCTGACGCAGACTACATGGCCGTCGAATTAGGACCGGTACAAATTTTCAGCGTTTTTCACGTTTTACGTAAAATTAAAGAGCCTGTTCAAATTGTAACGATATAATTTATTAACTACCAACATGATACACCACTACTGTACATAAGATTATTAACCCTTTGCACTCGAGGGCCCCGAAGCGGAGGCATTTAAAATTTGTCTTCAAACTCGAGGGCTCCGCTATGGAGACAATGCAAATAATATTACCCATTATTTCTGTGATATCTGCATCGAAAAGCCACGATTACATATTGGCGATTGTTTCAAGAAGTATCACACCTCGGACGATTACAAAATGTAATAATGTTATAGTTTTTTTTTTCTTATATACCACAACATTTGAATCTACAATTGATTAAAAAAAAATAATAACATACAATGATGTCTTTCCTTTGAATGCGCGCATCATTTACGTATATATAAATATGATTTTTTCACTGAAACTGCTTCGAGTTGCTGGTAATATGAATGAAAAGAAAACTTCCAGTGCAAAGGGTTAACACACGTTAATATTTTGTATAATTTTTGTTTTCAACTCAGATAATGTGGTTGTAAATCGTTCTTTGTTGGATGAGATTTCGTAGATAAGATTTTTATTTTCTTGATGAATGGTTAATCATTGCAGTTTTTGAAAAATTATTTTTAACATTTATAATATATTATAATATCTATTTTATAATATCTAGAAACAAAATATTACTGAATCTTCACTCAGAGACCGTATAGGGATTAAAATTGTTCTTGATACACTACAGTCCCTGGCCATCGAATTAGGATCGCTACAAATTTTCAGCATTTTTCACGTTTTACGTAAAATTAAAAGGCCTGCACAAATTGTGATGATATAACTTATTAACGGCTAACATAATACACTACTACTGTACATAACATTATTAACACACGTTAATATTCGGTTGTCTGGAAAGTTTCATTCGTTATCTTCATGCAGTAGCTTCGTTTGGCTGTATTTATATAATTATGCAGCCTAATTTGTTAAACGAGAGATGGAGGAAAGTAATGGAATAAAATGAGTCCTATATAAAATAATAATATATTGTAAAATATAAAATATTATGCATCTATTACTTATTAATAAAACGAAAGAAACTTTTGAGACAACCCTAATATTTTGTATTTCCACCCTTTGCTTTGATCACAGCTTGTATCCTTTCCGGCATGCTCCATATACATTACTCGATCATATGCTTTGTATCTTCATTATTTTCCCAAATATCTGTAATTTTTGTTTTCAATTCAGATAACGCGGTACTTGGAGAGTCGTAAACTAGTCTTTCGAGTAGGCTCCAGACATTTTCTATGGCGTTCAAGTCGGGAGAATTGCCCGGCCATGGGAGCAAAGGGATGTTTTTGGTTTTGGAATCGCCCATCACCCACAGAGTTTGATTATTATCGCGATAGTAACAAATAAACTGCTATGTATACATCGTTATCAACGTATTTAGTAATAATTTGAACGACCAAAGACAGTTTTCCATACATGACACAACGTCATAGACATAGAAGTGAAATTTTCGTACGTGGGCCTAACTCGATGGCCAGGACTGTATATACAGAGGTGCTTTATACTACGTAATTTTAGGTAGAGAATGACTTGGTGTATGTGTGAGAGAGAGGGACCCCTCATAAGACCTAGGTCTCAAGTTTTCGGCCGCACCAATACGATGGGACCTCGTTTCCAATTAGTTCGACCTTTAGCAGGAAAATAATACAAAAGAGCCGAGAGAACATAGTTTTAGTTAGTTTAGGAGGGAGCTGTTGGCGACAAAATTGAAAAGTAATTCGGAGTGCAAAGGGTTAAAGTTTCCGGCGTACTTTCCTATTTTCCTATATATCTTAAAAAGTATAACAGATATCGACAAATTTTTAGATCGAGAATTTAATGGTTCCCTATGCCCTAAAGAACTGTGTAGTGAAATTGTTAAACATTTATTCTTTAAAGAAAAACGAAATCCTCACCACCCTTAGTTTCGAAAATTTTGTAGGTAGAGAATGGCTTGGTGTGTGTGTGAGAGAGAGACCCCTCATAAAACCTAGGTCTCAAATTTTTAGCCGCACCAATACGATGGGACCTCGTTTCCAATTAGTTCGACCTTTAGTCGGAAAATAATACAAAAGAGCCGAGGAAATATAGTTTTAGTTAGTTTTTAAGTCAACCACCGTAAAAGCAGTTCAATACACACTACTATTCCTACATAATTATGTTACAACAAACATACGAATGAACAAATTTTAATATAAAGAGTCTGCAAAACCATAATATCACGTGAACGCATATTCCCATTGCATAAGAATGGTGCATGTAGCTCTCAACGACTGAGAAATAAGTGAGCCACTATAGTGGTGTACCGTTCAGAGAGATGGCATCCGCGAAAGCCACCATAATGGCGTACAGTAGCTAAAAGTTAACAAACGACTACGGTTACAGCACTTTCAATCGTTTATTGTCAGTTTCGGGTTATATAGAGGAGACCAGGACAAGTAGACTGGTTTTTCAGCGTTTCATTTTTAGTAAATTATGTGGGCAAAATGCAATAATAAAGGTTATTATGTCTTATAAGACGCACATTTGTAAGAAATAGATATTTAATCCGCTAAATGCGAACTGGCGTCACTGCTATCCTTTACGGGAGGCACGAGTGGACGATTATTCTTTCTTCTGTGACATTTTAGCTCGTTGGTAGTCGGCCAACGTCACATCTTTCTATTGTACAAGGTACAGATGTGTTTGTTATACTCACTGTTTTATTTATCTAGAAAGGAGACGATACAAATGAACCGTTCACAGGCCAAATTGATTAACTCCAGTTTTTTAAATATTTTAAATTTAAGCGTCAAAGCACTTGGTTCAGTTATAACTTTTTCTATTTATGATAAATTTTCTAAATAATACAGACGAACATCGTTAACCCTTTCGCTACGGCGGGCCTCGTCGCGGAGTACCTCGTCTAGAACGGATCGCCGTGCCGAAAGTGGGAACATTAAGCGCGCGCAGTCTTTAGCATTCGGGGCCAAGACTTTTGTCTCAAAAACGATTTTGTGACATTACTTTTAGAAACAAAATGATTTGTGTTCATAATTTTTCCATGGAGGTATTTTTAATTCAACAATACAATTAATATTTTTATATTATACAACAATATAGGAACTATAATTATAACATAATATTGAACAGTAATTTTTTAATAATAATATTCTGTATGAAATTTTTCAAAACACGGATATACACATAAACCAACATCACAGTTCTCACATTGATATCGTGTTTGACTGCTTTTATCGTTCTTTTTGGTTCCATTTTTGGAGCGGGTGACTATAGTCACCCGTCGTGTATGGGTGGCATCTTGTGACCGGTGACTATAGTCACCCGTCGTGTATGGGTGGCATCTTGTGACCGGTAACTATAGTCACCCGTAGTAGTGCAAGGGTTAAGCAAGAAAATTTTTTTGGTCCTCGAATAATAAATAATTTATTTCAGAAGCTACTGATTAATTCCGTACGCTAATGTGAATCGTTGCAATAATGAAAGCCGCATTCTCAAGTGCTGCACCCGACCAAATAGAAATATCAAAAACTGTGCTAACTTTATTGAAATTGGTTTAAAAATAACTGGTACAGAAATAAGAGCTCAGTTAATTGAAATGAAATTTTTAGTAAGTAGACAAAAAGTATCTCTGTTTCGAACACTTTTTTATGTAATACGTATGAACCATGAAAGACGAATTGTAGATACGTGTCCATATGTGACTTATTGCATGTACTTGTCTGTAAATCCCTTCAAGGTATGATTCCTGAGATTATTTCAAGCAACTTTTTCCTTTACGAAAATGTCAAATTTAGTTCCGTTAACGAGTTATTAACGAAAAACACTGACAATCGCAAAGCGAGTAAGACAGCTGATCACCAGCAGGAGCATTGATTCCGCGCTGTGCTTGTGCCTCGATGAACAAGTCAGGATGAATCGAAGCAACTGTGAACGAGTATTGACACTCGGTTTATTCGTTCCACATGAATAATAATATATTTATTTATTTGATACGACTTTTATTCAATACCCGTCAACAGTTGCTTCTATTCCGACTTGTTCGTCAAAGCACAAGCGCGGCACAGAGCCAACGCTCCCGCTGGCGGTCAGCCGCTTTACTCGCTCTGTGATTGGTCAGTGTTTTTCGTCAATAACTCGTTAACAACGCCGATCTCGACTGGTTTGCAATTTTTTAAATAAATTCTATAATTTCATAACGGTGCATTTTTAAAAATTCTTTCCGAATTTCAACAAACATAAATAAAGATTTATTTCACTTGGATTCTATATTTCTTTTAAGAACGTATTATTCTGAATTTTTTAGCACAAGAAAGTATACTTTAATCGTCGGTAGTTCTAGTGTTAAAAGGACTTGCAGACCTTTCGGGACACCCTGTACACTATAGGAAAATAGGAAAGCACAGCTCGCGACGTCCACTGGGTACGGCGAAATTTTTCGTTAGACATGCATTTCTGAGCAAGTATATTAAAATATTAAAAATACTGAAAAATTTTTAAACAGCCGAAACAAGCGAAATTTGATTTGGACGCCAATTGTCGCCTACAGTACCGGAAAGCCAACATGTTTCAGACGCCAATAGGCGCCAACAGTACCGGAAAGGCAACATGTTTCAGACGCCAATAGGCGTCAACAGTAGTCAAAGGGTTAAAAGGTGTTTTCACCCTGATAAACTGAATATCAGCGGATAAAAAAAATAGCATAATATTTAGTTGGAGGTCCTCTACAAACCAGCAAAGTTTCAAATTTTTTCGAATCTTCCAATCACCGAACGTCCCTTGTAACCAATGAAGATGTTCGCTGGTTACACTCGTCACAACCGAATTAAACCGCGGTAATGTATCGACAGTCATTTATTAAACAAAGGTTTCAGCAGGGGATCCGAGTTAATAGAATCGATGTCGGCCAAGATGGCGGTTGTATCTGATACGGCTGAGAGGAAGCAGCCCGTTTTCTTTTCTCCTTGGGGGCCTCCGTTGACAGCAGCCATTTCTCGTCGACGAAATACGAGGGCCGATTCCGTATTATCGCGGCTTGTTGGCGTCATTCCGCGGCTTTAATTATGCAACCGGCGTATCTAGCGGCAGCAACGGAAGTTTGCCATTTATTGCTTTCACCGCGTTAGGAGTGTCTCTTGCGCGCTGTACACGTTTCACCAAGCGAACACCTTAAATACAGATAACACGTGGCTTTTTCTACCCCCTCGGACGGAGCTCACTCGTTAATCTCGCGAACAAGCGAAATTTCGAGGGTTATCGCTGGTCGGTGCCCAACTATGTATTTTCGCCTCTGGTTAGTTCTCGCATTGCTGCTTTATTCGCGTTGTTGCTTCCGCTTTAAACATTTCAGGAAGTGTTTAAATAAGTGTTTCACTACGAAATACGGTACGTACGTTTCTGCTGAAATGTTGCACGGTATAAGGTGAGAAAGACGTTAGGTAAAGCATACACTGTTACATTTTATCGAATTTATATTTGGAAACTGCAGGCCTACAATTTGGGAAAAATAATATTTATTGGATGCGTACGTGATAAATTAGATGATTTAACACGTTGAATGCCACGCCAATTTTACAGGGATTGTCCGTGGCGCCACAATGAATTTTTTATTACGCGATACATGTAATGTTGAAATATTATTTGCAATAGATAAGTTACAGTGTATAACCATGTTTGATATGTTAATTGCGATGGGGGTCATCGGTGACCCTCGTGGCGCCACGATGAATTTTTTATTATACGATACATATAATGTTGAAATATTATTTGCAATAGATAAGATACAGTGTATAACCATGTTTGATATGTTAATTGCGATGGGGTCATCGGTGACCCCCGTGGCGCCACGATGAATTTTTTATTACGCGATACATATAATGTTGAAATATTATTTGCAATAGATAAGTTACAGTGTATAACAATGTTTGATATGTTAATTGCGATGGGGTCATCGGTGACCACCATGGCGCTGAAGTGCGATTCCGCGCGACTTCTGAAAATATCTCAATAATTGACGATTGAAAATATGCAATCGTCGATTATTTCATATTGTTTCTTTGTATTCAACAAAATGTCGTGACGATGAAGTTGAAGTTTCCATTTCTCCGCGTGAAAGCTTGCTAAGAAAACCACGTGATGAATTAAAAGCAATGCCGGGAAAAGCTCGAACGGTGCGACGATTTTGCAAAATTTGTTATCAAAAAAATTCAAAGAAGCCAGGAAAAATAATCGCAAAAAATTGTAGCAAAAAAGTCGTGATACATTGTGAAGACTGTGCTGGTTCACCCTTTCTTTG
>SMSQ01019181.1:7966-23690 GCA_019453375.1 Ctenoplectra terminalis | reverse complement strand
ACTACGCGAGAAGTCAGAGTCTCTTAAATCTCGCGTTCTTTGAGAGTTGGTTATAATCGTTTTTCTTTTTTCAACAATAGCTAAAGAAAAAGTACAATAGCTAATTTTTTATTATAGAATATCTGGAAAAATATTATCCTGAGGTGTTTTTCCATTAACCTTTTGATTACCGCATACTCTCGCGCGGAACCATCAATGTGTACGACGCGATATTTGTTGATTATTCACTGTAACTGACTGTCACAAAACGTTATGTCCATTAAGAAAAATGTAAATTTCGTTTATATAGGTGCGCAATATATGAACAGTGAAGGAAATATGTGAATATCCAATTATTTAGCAACAGTACTACCTAGCTAGATCAGTTTAATAACACAGTATGTTATTTATTATAGTTATATAATAGTATAATCTCTAAATTTTTCTAACTATAATAAATATATACTATTGTAGCTATATAACACTATATATTTATTATAGTTAGAAAAATTTAGAGATCATACNCATAGCGAAATTAAGGTCATTTTGGGTTTTAGAAATCATATACTGAGTCGAGCTTTAAAAATAAAGTATAAGACATACCTCGTATATAAATACCTTAGTTTTGGGGATAAATCTATAAACTTATACTATACTGTTTACCAACTCTCTAAAGATGAATAATATTTTCTTTTCTCTGACTTATTTTATTATAATTATAAGAATGTAGTAATAACATATATAGCATATAAAATAATAATACGATAGGATACTCTAGTTAAGTTTTCTCGATTTTTAACTACGCGAGAAGTCAGAGTCTCTTAAATCTCGCGTTCTTTGAGAGTTGGTTATAATCGTTTTTCTTTTTTCAACAATAGCTAAAGAAAAAGTACAATAGCTAATTTTTTATTATAGAATATCTGGAAAAATATTATCCTGAGGTGTTTTTCCATTAACCTTTTGATTACCGCATACTCTCGCGCGGAACCATCAATGTGTACGACGCGATATTTGTTGATTATTCACTGTAACTGACTGTCACAAAACGTTATGTCCATTAAGAAAAATGTAAATTTCGTTTATATAGGTGCGCAATATATGAACAGTGAAGGAAATATGTGAATATCCAATTATTTAGCAACAGTACTACCTAGCTAGATCAGTTTAATAACACAGTATGTTATTTATTATAGTTATATAATAGTATAATCTCTAAATTTTTCTAACTATAATAAATATATACTATTGTAGCTATATAACACTATATATTTATTATAGTTAGAAAAATTTAGAGATCATACATATGCGTCTTTCATATTGATCGATCTTTGAGAGCGAATACAGTTTCTCACAAAATTGAGCATACACTTATGTCGGTAATGAAAATTAGCGGAGAAATGAATGAAAACATAGATATTTTAATACGATAACACAATATCATATAAAATCGAAAATGTTACAACGTAATTTCACAAACAAAAGGGACTTTGAAACAAAGCTACGCGATGAAGGGGAAAATATTTCGCTATCTTTCGTCGAAAAATTAATTCTATCCATGCCGCGAGGTTTGCAAGCAGTAATTAACAATAAAGGTTTCGCAACGAAATACCAATACGTTATATTAAATCATATATATATATATATATAACATAATATCATAAATGTCTATGTATACGCTCAACTTTGTGCTACTGAAATAGCGATATTTTTATATTTTCAGGTAGACACAGCTAAATAGTTAATGTTATTTGACAACTTTTTTTGTGAATTGTTATTCAAATTATTCGGTTGAATATACATTGCGGTATTACACTAAAGTATCAATGTTTTCATTAATTTTCTCGTGGATTTTCATAACCACCATAAATGTACGTTCAATTCTGTGAGTACAATCTGTAAGGACGATATATTTTTCATTAAGACTATTACAAATGGTTTTAAATGATTTCTGTATAGCAGTGATGTTAGCAATTGTAATCCTAGCATCGTTAACACGTTCGCGGACGTGAATGCTATAGCATTCATTTTCATGATGATGCAGAATGACATGAATGCTATAGCAATTATTTTGAATTTAATTTTATATAACCTTACGTTTTAATTTTACTATTAATTTTACGTTTCATTGTATATAACAATTAAAATATGATAATCTGACTACCCTTATAAAATGTGCTTAATCAAATTTCGGATATCACAACCAATTTAAAAATAAAATTACTGTCAATTTTTGCACCTTGCTGAAACTTTTACTGTCCGCGAACGTGTTAAGTAACCTAACTTTTGTAAAACCATCTTCAGTAACTATAACGCAGCATGTTCAATTAATTATAACACATCTATCAGAATAAATTTGTGTTTAACGTTTAACACTAGAATTACCGATGATCGAAGTATGCTTATTTGTATATACGAAAAAAAAAAAAAAATTAAGGATATATAAAAAAAAATACACAATAAAAGGGAAATAAATTTTCATCCATATTTCTTACAAAAAATCCTCAGAAATGTCCCATAGTAAATTTATAAAATTTCTATAATAAATTACGAATTGGTCATTTTGATTCCTTTAATAGTTCCAGCGTTAACTCTCTACGGTCTGAGCCACGTTCGACATTGTATCTCAACTGATTCAAATTTAACACGTTCGGCGCCACTCTGATTTTTGGACACTTTTCATTCAGGCCGATTAAATAATTTTGCGTCTAACGTATGCTTTACAATTTGCACAATAATACAAAGACCATAATTATCAAAAAAAGGTACAATTTACAAAGCTTACAGGGTTTACAAAGCTCTTCGTTTTACAATGAAGATTCCAAATGGCTTTCAACGGAAAGTGTGAGCCGTATGCACCCCACGTGGCACGGAACGTGTTAATTAACTATTTTCGAACACTGTTCATAGTTCACCTAAACTTTCATATTTTTACAACCAATCACACATCCGCACCGATAAATTTTAATACAAAAAAATCTGTTTCACGCTAGAAAATTGAAAGAAACGAAGCAAAATGGAGTATCGAGTCCAATTCGACGTAGAACCACAAAGAGTTAAAGTCTAAATTATTTAAAAGAAAAAATTGAATCTTTTTCCCGTTGAACTCTTTTTAAACCCTACAATAACGTAATTACCATCTTTTTTTGTACACTTTCTTAAAGTGCGCACCTACACGTTTCGTATCCTCGTATCAATTGCGTATCACCGTCACGTATCATCGTTGTGTATCCTTATAATAAACGGAGGACACGACCTGACGCGAAAAATAGGGTCTCAGTTGCTCCGTCCACACTGATACGCAATAATGATGCGATACGAAGACACGTAACAAGTGGATACGCACCTTTAACCTATTCGAGACGCAGAATTACTTTTAAGACAATCCCCAGGAGCAGAATTTTTTTTTCTTCTATATCGAACAGTTTAACCCTTTACGATCGGCAGATTTCGCTTTTGGGAGTACCAATAGATCGGAGCAAATCTGTCGTTTCGCAATTACTTTTCCGTACAGGATTTAAAGTCAATAAGACAATATTCCATCCCTCCCGAATGCCAGACTTGTAGATCACCGATCAGCATCCAGCACATCCTACTAAACTGACCTAGGTTCGCATCGGCCAGAATTAGATTCGACATCAAGGCGGACATGAGATCCAACCTAAACGATCCCGACAACACCCATAGGGTACTGGAATTTTTTAGATAATACATAAACCTGCCAAATTCACTATAAGCAAAATGTATTATCTCACTTTCGAAAACATTGTATCATTGTAATAACCATTCATGTATCGTTTAGTGGTCACTAATGACTTCAATGTTAATGTGACACTCTAAAATAAACTCTTAATAAAAAAAAAACACAATATTAAAACACAAAATCGACCGAAACATTTGAATCACGAGGCATAGGGGACGATAGCGTTTTGTCATTTTTGCGATTTTCGAAGGTTCCCGTTGCGGGGTCATTGACTTCTACGACTATTTAAAAATGTCCCCGCTACGGGGACACCGACTTCTACGACGATTTAGAAATGTCCCCGCTACTGGGACACCGACCGCAAAGGGGTCAACTGTAGAAATTAAAATTGCAAACACTTTTCGTATAAATAACATGGTAGCAATATAAATTTTAATTTTTACGCGCATTTAAGCTTCACTTTATCTCAACGATTTTAGCTTCACGGCTACTTCTTCACCGATAACTAGTCTGCGGATTTTTATGCAAATTCATATTTTTGAGAGTGTAGTAAGAAAAGTAGAACTTCGGTAGAAGATTGTTTTATCTATCAGATAGTATAAAACGCGATATGATTTATATATTTTGTATATCTTCTTATATTACGTGCGTACTGTGTAACTTTGCATTTTAAAATTTCTTATAGATGCATGAAAATCTGCAGTCTACTAATTATAAGGTGAAATCAGGATTTGAGCGGTGATTAAAATATACAGGGTGAGTCACCTAACGTTTGCACCTCAAATATCTTCGCTGTTTTTAAAGCTGCGTCAAATGTCTTAAAGATAAAGTTGAATGGTTCAATGGGGCTCACACGATGCCAAAAATATTTCTGTTTTTATGTAATTTTTTTTAACACGTTCGCGGACGTGAATGCTATAGCATTCACTTTCATGATGATGCAGAATGACTCGAATGCTATAGCATTCAAATCTTAAAGTCAATTATTTTGAATTTAATTTTATATAACCTTAAGTTTTAATTTTATTATTAATTTTAAGTTTCATTGTATATAACGATTAAAATATGATAAAACCTGACTACCCTTATAAAATGTGTTTAATCAAATTTCGGATATCACAATCAATTTAAAAATAAAATTACTGTCAATTTTTGCACCTCGCTGAAACTTTTACTATCCGCGATCGTGTTAAAGATATCACGGTCACCTCCATTTTTTAAAATGGAACCACACTTTTTGAAACACCTACAACGATAGTCACTTTCATTAGAAATTCAGTGGCTATAATTATTCAAAGCCATTCAAAGTCACGGACGGAGAAAACATATAAGATTTAAAATATGAAAGCAGAATACGTTTATCATGAGTGAGACTTGTAGTAAATATACTAAGGTCCTTCAATGTTATCGAATGTTTTTAAACATTCTCTAGTCGATTACGCTGCGATTTATTTACTACCGGTATGTTTCCAAACGCGATTCCGCTTTGTCCCATTTATATTCAGTGATCGAAAGGTGTGATATGATAACAGTTTACCGTGAATGTAGACAAAACAAAAATATTTTTCGCATCGTGCGAGTCCCATTGAACCATTCAACTTTATCCTTAAGACATTCGACGTATCCTTAAAAACAGCGAAGATATTTGAGGTGCAAACGTTAGGTGACTCACTCTGTAAGGTTTGAAATAATTTGAAATACTTTGTTTAATGCTACGCGCGTTCACGTCGAAGGTTAATACAATAATGTCTTTCTGGGCATTAGCATTGCCTGCTTTAGTTTTTATTGCCCTAAGTCCCAAGGAGTTTCCCTTAACTCTTTGGAGCACGCTGGGATTAAAAGTGTCCCACCTTTTTGATGCACCGTAATGCAGGGTGGGACATTTTTAGTCCCACTTCGACTTAGGGAAAAGGATGTGCTTTAACACGTTGACTGCCACAGTGGTCATATGTGACCGGAGATTGTTTCTCCTATAAAGCCATGGTGGTCATCGTTGACCAAAGTGCTTCAAATGTTTATAATTGTAAAAGTTGAATGAACATTGACAGTTAATTTTGAACATCATCGCTGGTTAGAGAATACTTTGAAATAAACTGTGCACTATTCTATGATTAAACATTTTTATTAGAAGCTAAAAAATGAAAGGTTAATTTTTATCAAATCTTTATCAAATTTCTGTGTGGCAATCAGCGTGTTAACCCTCTATGGCGCCGTGTGACTTAAAAGTTGCGAACTATAGTATCTATATTTTAAAAAATTTGTTTTATCTAGTTATCGGTGTTCTATTAAATTTGATTATAATATTATCGCAGCGACACCATGATCTATTTATAACAATGATTAGTTTAACAAATTTTCAAACCTAAGCGAAAAACTGTAAGCAATCGTAATTTTTTCTCTGATAAGCAGACAAAATTTGGACTATAGAGGGTTAATAACAAATTTATTATATTTTTTTCTTAAGTAGAACATTTTAAAGAAATTAGTTTGTGATTAAGAAAAGAAGAATAAGAGAAATAAAGTGTGCACTATTCAACGATTAAAAATTTTTATTAGAAGATCAAAAATGAGATTAATTTTTGTCGACTCTTCTATCTACCGGTGTGGCGTCCTGAACAAAACATGTGATTTCGGTGTGGCAGTCAACGTGTTAACCGTTTGAGTCCCAAGCAGCGCGATCGCGCTCTTCAGATTTTGTGTCGAAAAATCCCAGTACATTTCGAGCGCTGTGGAGGAGAACTGACGGTGCAGTCACCAATTGTCGAAGTAGCGCGCTCAGTTTTACTGACGCACGTACATCGCACAGTTCCCTTTTTAAATGTAAATAATACAAATAAAACATTTTGTATTTCATTGTTATCTTGTCAATCATTTTTATCGAACAAAACTTGAAATATTTATAAACTTACAGTACGCGTATATAATAATACAGATGTATTTCATAAAATAACGAATTACAGATTAAAAATATTTTTTGTGTTACGAACAATTTAAATGGAGAGTAACACTTATAATTTTTTTCTTCGCAATGGATTAAGACAAGCGCTATCAAGCGCTGGGTTTTTTCGTACTCGTTTAGAGAAAGCGCGGTTGCGCTGTTCGGGATTTTTCGACAGTGTTTTTTCAATATCCTTTGGGACTCAAACGGTTAATAAGTACCATTCATGAACCCATGTGGCATGGTGGGACTATTTGAGTCCCACCCTATAGCAACACATCCAATTAAATTATTATTTTTTTATGTTTTTATTTTAAAAAATTAATTTTGTTCAGTTATCACTGCACTATTAAATTTGATTACTGTATTACTGACACCACGATCCATCTACAGTAATTATTAGTTAAAACATTTACAAATCAAAGTGAAAAACTATAATCACTCGTAATTTTTTCTCCAATAAGCAGACAAAATTCGGGCTATAGAGGGTTAAAATGTAATCCAATTTCTATACAACATGGGTCTATTTTATTATCTGAAATCCTGTGCCGCAAAAAGTTAAGAGGGGAAGTGCCTTGACGAACTGCACATGGCCTGCTTCAGCCGTTTGTCTATCACGATTTTCTAATGTAACAACTAATAGCTCAAGTTCAAGATCATTTCATACACGGTGTGTAACTCGCGTAAAACTGCGCTTGTATCCTTCGACGTTCGAATGGAATCTAGAAAATTCGTTCTACATCTCGTCCTTGGAAAAAGGAGTTTCGTAAACTGTCGCGTCGTCATTGTATACATTTACATTGTATAAGAAAGAGTGTCCGTATCTCTGGCCAAAGCTTAATCACTTCTTTGGTGATCGGTCCAAAATATAAGTCCGTTCACTTTACAGCGTTGATCTAATTGATATCGCTGAGCAAATGTTTACTTCCGTTCTTATGAGTATAAACGAGATATCTTTTTAAGATTTTTAAAAAGAAGAAACTATACAGATCCCACATGGATGAAAAATTATTATAAATAGTGAAAAATGCATGGTTTAAAGGGAGTATAATGCGTTTCCGAAAATCTAATTTTTAAATATGTTTTGTAGAACATTGTGTTTATAATACGCATATTTTCAATGTTTTATAGCGGATAGAATTTTTGCAGCAATTTAACACGTTAAGCGCCACGCTGGTCCCTGCGGACCGACGCTGAAATTTTCGTTTAGTCGTTTGTTTTCGAAGACTGACGCTATCAATTTCAAAAAATAATACCTTGTAATTCATTAATGAGTTCTATTAAATCACGTTAAACAGAGTTACCGTTTTCCTTTGCAGGCCTTTACAATTTTCATTTTAAATTCTTAACTACTTTGCGACCAAATATTTTTTAATTACTATCACAGCGTGTAGTCTAAAGGAAACACGTTTAACGTGTTAACACTTTGCAGACGAGAACTATCTCGACTCTGATTCGCGACAGGTCGAGGATAATTTCTATATGGAACGAGATAATAAATTACATATCCAAAGAATTACATGAAAAATAAAATAGAAAACAGACAAATGGTCGATTAAACTTCGCGTTAGCGTTTCCTATTCGTTCGTCGCTACAACGGCGACGTTCGTCCGCAAAGAATTAAAAAACTAAGTAACAGAAAAAAAAATAATTACACAAAACTTTTTTACCAAACCAAAAATTAAATTATGCATACCAGTACAGACACGTACCGCTAGAGTTTAAAAGGTTAACTGGAATATCAAAGAAAAAGAAAAATGAAGAAATCAGTTGGATACGAAAATAATGAGAGGGTGAAATCGAAGTATGTGACAAAGGGAAGGTCCCATAAATAAATCAAGCACTTGGACGAGCTAAGCTTCGAGCTCTGATGAGTGTTTTACAACACGGCCTAATTGCAAGAGACGGACATTCGGTCTTCGAGAATGCTGGACATGATTTGGAAAACTATCCGAAGACATTTACTGTTTAACCCTTTCGGTACGAGCGCTCTGTCCGCTGTAACACTCCCGCTGTACACACGAAAATGCACGTACAGTAAAGACTCGATAAGTGTTCAGAATTTGGGACCGGCGAGGAACATTTAGCGGACAGGAGACTCGCTTCTGCAAACCGTTTGTATCCTACCGACGTCGACGGACGTAGAAAAAGACAGTTCGATGAAGAAGAAACAGAGACTAAGAGTCGAGGTGGTCGTAAAGATTAAATGCTTCCATATCGGTGAGGCAATACCGATGCATCGAACAAACTTTTTTATTTTTAATTTTTTTTTAATATATACCATATATTATAATATATCGGTGAAATTTTGCTGATTAAAATGAGACTAAACACGATATTGTTACGACAATTGGTTAGGATGATTAGGCTTGCAAATGTTCCTCTTTCCTCGCTGTTTCTTTCAATGCATTCACAGAAAGTAAATTATTTCAACGTTATTCAGGTTAATTAAAAATATCGTAACAATTTCGTGTTTGGTTTCATTTTAATCAGCAAAAACTCATCGATATGTTAATAAAATTGTCATGAAGAAGAAATGAAAAATGAAAAAGTTTGATCGCTGCGTTAGCGTTATCTCACCGATACGAATACCATAGAGGTTTTCAAAGAGAAGACTTGCGATGTCATATTTCTCCCATGCTTGCTTCAGGAGGGAACCAACCAGTGATGGGGATAACCCGCGAACACTTAGCGTGTAGCTCTTTCCGAACATTTAGCGAGTCTTTACTGTACAGCGCGTGGTCAGTCTTCTTTTGTACGAACATTTTTCTAAGCGTTAAATAAGAACTGTGCTTAATAAAACAATGTTTCTTCTTGTCGTACCGAGAGCCGATTTCTCGTTATTGTAAACCGGGATTTTGTTTAGGCGTCGAGTGCGATACGGGACTGAGTCGAGGCACTTAAGACAGAGGCCAGATGGTGGGCCATAATATTTTGAAAATTCCCATCCCCGGCGAAAACTGTGCCTGCAGTCAGTCACAGCCGAAACACAGTACAGTATACACGCTTTCCTTTTACCGTAGTTTTATATATTTCCGACCGCTCCGCCCTTAGCTTAGTTTAAAGATTTCTACACTTCTAACAAGTGCCGTTTAGAGTTTTAATATTAAAAGACTTCTATATAAAATTCTATTAATTATACAAGTAACACTAGGTCATCAGATGGATGCCGGACATATCCGACGCTCGTACACACAGGTAATCAGATGGATGTCGGATATATCCGGCGCTCGTACCCAAAGGGTTAAAAATTGAGCTGAGCAGTCGCTTACCGAGCATTTTCCCTACTTGAGAATTCCACATGTACTGTAAGGAGATCGTTGTCAGTTCGCGTTTAGCGGAGTACCTTCATTAGCCCTAAACCTAATAGCTAACGAGTAATTTTACTTTATTCGTCACGTACACATCTCGCTGTTCCGTGGAAATCTGTTATAAGTTGAATCTCTAACTTGATATTACGCGAAGAAAATTTTCAGGAAATAAAGTGAAGTTACTCGTTGGTTATTAGGTTTAGAGCTAAAGAAGGCCAATACTTTTTTACTTAGAATTCAAAATTCTTCCATATTTTGGTATAAAAGATATAGTATTAGATGTAGTATTCTATAGTATTAGATGTAGTATTCTATAGTATTAGATGTAGTATTCTATAGTATTAGATGTAGTATTCTATAGTATTAGATGTAGTATTCTATAGTATTAGATATAGTATTCTATAGTATTAGATATTGTATACTAATTAGATATAGTATTAAATATAGTATACTATATATATTAGATATAGTATTCCATCTAAAAAAAACAAAGTCGACCTTCTAATCTCCCAAACGTTTCCACTTATAAAAAAAAATAAATACACTACACGATGTACCCCTTCGGACCATGCAACTTCTGTATACTAAACTTTTTCGCGCAACGTATACTTTGCAAGTTATAGAGATCCGCAAAGTGCGTGGACCCGTCTGTATACTTGTAGCGAATTGTCGCCGTTGTGTATTTTAGCTAATAAAGAACTGTTTCTTAACCCATTTGCATCACGAAGCGGAATATTCCGCGAGTAATATCTTCTCTGTATCGCCAAACGTGGAATAATCCGCCGACATCGACATCGTACCATACCGTTGAATAAAAATATTTGCACTAACAATTTTATATTTATTAATATACATTATCCTCTGTACTCTGATATATCATTATATCCAGTTAGTATTAATAAAGAATAGCAAATATTTAAATCGTGACGAATTATAAATGATCTGATCAACTACGCGCGATCAATCGAATAGACTTCGGTGATAAGTGAGAGTCCTTGCAATTTAAGTCGTGATGCAAATGGGTTAACACTAAACCTACCGACGATTAAACTATACCTGCTTGTATCAAAGAATTTACAATAATAGATACTTGGAAAAATACACAATGGTAGAGAAACAAATCTTTAACCATATATTGGGTTGTTCGGGAAATAATTTCGTTTTTTCCCGATAGAGGATTTAATTGTATTTTCTTGCACCCAACTTCACACTTAAGCCGCATAATCATTATATGTTTTGAGAGCCGATATAGCAAGGTTTGTGTGTGAAAAAGTCCATTTGATTCTAGGCAGTAGTTTTTGGTTGGTGCCCTTTTAAATATGGAGAGCAATAACCAGCATTTCCGTCATATTTTACTTGTTTACTATAGAAAAGGTAAAAATGCTGTTCAAGCCAGAAAGAAATTAACCGATGTGTATGGAGAAGATGCGTTGACGGTACGCCAGTGCCAAAACTGGTTTGTAAAATTCGATCCGGAAATTTTGATGTCGAAAATGCACCACGTTCCGGAAGGCCGGTTGAAGCTGATAAAGACGGGATAAAGGCATTAGTTGATGCAAACCGGCGAATAACAACACGAAAGAAGGCGAAAGCTGCTGGACCAGAATGGCCAATATATAATTTAACAAAATATTTGTTCGTTATACGAAAATTGTCTTTCATGTTCACAAAAAAAAAAACGAAATTACTTTCCGAACAACCCAATATTTAACGGAAAATCACAAAAAAATATTCAAAAGTGCACCGTTAATAATTTATAAAATTTGGACAAGAAATTACGAAACGGTCATTCGACCGTTTTGGTAGGTTTAGTGTTAAAATATCGAAGAAAAAAAAAAGAATTGCAACAAAGAACACGCATATGCGTGAACGCAGGTCTGTTCGCGATAAATTCGACAGGTCTGTCGCGAAGAATTCGCGTGCAGACTTGGAGATCGTGTGTAAATATGCGTGGGTGACGCGTATGTTCGTGGCCGCGCGAGAAACTGGATCAGTCACGGCGCGTGTTAATTGATACGCGACGTGTACGCGTAAGTGGAAGACGCGTGTGATAGCGCGCTCCTGGTGACTGGATATCGGTGCATACTTCGAACCACGTAAGTGAAATGGCGTTCGGAAGAGGTTGTGCAGGGGCTGGAACCGATATATCGGTTTTAATATTTTAATATCGAAAATAGTTTTGTCGAGGTTTATAGGGAGAAATTTTCTGGCGAGTGCCGGAAAGTGTCACGATAAAGCGTCACGAAAGAGCGTCACGTAACGGTGTGTACGCGTGTTAACAGATCTGGGATTGATAGTACAAGACGACATAAAGATACGTTTGATTATTTTCAATATTGTTGACTCTTGCTTCCTAGCGAGAACTAAAACTAAAACATTTTTGTAAAAAACTTGTACGAAAATAGTTCGATCAGTTATTTATCTATATTTTAAAACATTAATTTTATTTAATTATCACTGTACTATTAAATTTGATTACTGTATTACTGTAGCGATACTACGATCCTTCCATAGCAATTATTAGTTTAAAAATTTTCAAACAAAAGTGAAAAACTGTAATCAATCGTAGTTTTTTCTCTAATAAACAGACAAAATTCAGGCTATAGAGGGTTAAATAAGCAATACAAATAACAATCTGTGCCTTGATCAATTACAGAGTTATCGAATAATTATATCAGTAAGATTCCTTGCTATGAAATTAGATTTCCGGATTATAAATTATACGTATGAAAGATCAATATTGTCCACTTAATTCTGAAATACTCCAAGTAATTAATTAACTTTGCAAATATCACACGTATAAAGAAAAAACTATACAGAAGACGTTTTTATACTTTATATTCGTCAGTAATATATTGCAAAATCATGATAACTCTCGAATCGAATTTATTAATATTAATAGATCACGTTGATTTATGCGTTAAGCTACCCGAAGCATAATTTTTCTCTACGCGTACATTTATAATTACTTCTATTACCTGCAAAAAAGTTCAAATAATTCTTTTCGAATCTAGTTTAATCAAAGACATTTTTTCGAAGATCAGAAACCTCTCTTTTAGTTAGCACGCGATTTCACTGAAATTAATTCACAATAATTATATCATATAAACGATGAAGGAATGAAATAACCAAGTAACAGGTGTCAAGATGAATAATACAATGTCCGTTTTGCTATACAGCGTATAAAATTATAATTCATTGTGGATAGCAATTATCCTTTTTCTGTTTCATTGGTTTCTGGCAAACAATACCACTTCCCGTGTTATAGGAGCCGACGGAAACCATTTTCGATGGCAGAAGTTGTAAACTTTGCGCAATCACCTTAACGAAATGAATTATGACAAAACAAATATGGCAACCTAGCCTTGTATTTCGTTTTATTACTCCTTTAAACGGTATTTATATATCTAATTCTAAAATGTTTAATCGCGAGCAAGTAACGCGAGCAATTAATTTATTTCGAACCGTACCTATTGTAAAAATTTGAGTTACTCGTTAATTTCTAATGATCACATTAATAGCTCGTTAGCTTCTTGCACATAATACGAGGTAATGGTTAAAATTTACATAGATTGCTTCGGTTAAGTATCATTACCTTAGTTGCAAGTCTAATTCTATTCGAAAAATCTTTTAGAAATTAAATAAATTACGTATTTAGATTTGAATTTAAATCGTTTACACGCTCTTAGGTATCCTTATTAATCTTCCACTGAACTTTCGCTGGTTAAAACATTCGCATACACAATATGCACAAAATTAAGAAAATTGTACGCGATCAGAATGACTAGCGGAAGTCTACGTAAAATGAAATTCCAAAAGTTTCAATCTTAACGACGTTACACTCATATTCTTCTTTTCTTAATCACAAACTAATTTCTTTAAAATGTTCTAGTTAAGAAAAAAATATAATAAATTTGTTATTAACCCTCTATAGCCCGAATTTTGTCTGCTTATCAGAGAAAAAATTACGATTGCATACAGTTTTTCACTTAGATTTGAATATTTTTAATCATTGTTATAGATAGATCATGGTGTCGCTACTGTAATATAGTAATCAAATTTACTAGAACAGCGATAACTAGATAAAACAAATTTTTTAAAATACAAATACATTAGTTCATAACTTTTAAGTCGCACGGCGCCATAGAGGGTTAACGCGCTGATTGCCACACCGAAATTTGATAAAGATTTGATAAAAATTAACCTCTTATTTGTTATCTTCTAATAAAAATTTTTAATCATAGAATAGTGCACAGTTTATTTCGAAGTATTCTCTAATCAGCGATGATGTTCAAAATTAACTGTCAACGTTCATTCAACTTTTACAATTATAAACATTTGAAACAATTTGGTCATCGATGACCACCGTGACGGTCAACGTGTTAATATTGAACTGAATGACAATTTTTGAGACGAGAGAAGGTTGCTCGTACTTACAAGTCGAATAACGTTAAATTAAAACTTTCTGTAAAATAATCTCAAAAGTTTATTTATTGTAGTATATATGTTTAAGCTTGATGTTTAAAAGTTTTCGTTGCTATGCGTGAAAAATACTGTGCATAAAAACAAGTTACTATGTTTCGTAACATCGGAACGACGAGGATCACGCGTAGCGGACCAACAATAAAAAAAGAAAAAATATCATTTTAAAATATCGTTTTTCTAAATTCAAACAAAATGCAAAAGTTGCAATATGTGTATGGAAAATACTTTTCGACAGTGGATATTTTATCTTACCATTCTTGCTTAACCCTTTGCGGTCCGAGCTACGTTCGACACTTTAACTTAACTAATTCATATTCAATAATATACTTTGAAAAACTGTCAATAATTTGGCTGAATTTTCACATTTTCATTGCCAATAAGATATCTAGATATAAAATTTTCCATTAAATAACATTTTAATGTAAAAGAATATGTTTCGTATCCCAAAACTGAAAACAATGGAACAAAGTAAAATGTTGAGTCTGGCTCGACATAAGACCGCAAAGGGTTAACGTCAGAAGAATCAAATTTAGTTTAGTTTTATATTAGTATACCATTTTATTTTAAAAATAAAAATTTGTGTACGTGCTGTTATTTCCTTAACTGTTTAAAATGCAAAAAAATGTTTCATATTGAAATTATTTGATTTCATTGAGGAAATTTAATAAGATATTTGGAGTTCTTTTTGCATTCATATTTGAAGAGACATAACTGCCAATGTAATTTTTTAAAATAGAACTATATCTTTTTATCATTACCAATTTATTATGCTTTCCACGATGAATTTAATTATGCACACAACGACTACTTTTTATTAACAATACATCGGCTGCTTTTATAAATATTAGTAACAAGCTTCAACTTCGGAATCTTTAACATCCATGAAATAATAATTGAATACGACACATCATGCTTACTATAATATTTATAAAAATAACCGATACATTATTAATCAGAAACAGTCGTTAAACACATCGTTCAATTCATCTTGGAAAGTGAAATAAATCGGCAATAATAAAAATGTACAGTTCCATTTAAGAAAGTTACATTTGCAGTAATATCTCTTTAAATAAGAACCCAAAAAAAGAATCAAAATATCTTATTAACACTAGAACTACCGGCGATTAGAGTTATTTGTACCAAAGAAATCAAAATGATAAGTATTTCGAAAAATACCTATAATAAGGGTAACAATTCTTTATGCATATTTTTTACAAAAAATTGCGGGAAATACTCAAAAATTCATTATTGTAAATTTCTAAAATTTCTATAAGAAATTATGAAGAAGTTCTCTTGACTTGATCGGTAATT